>JAHKKF010483935.1:0-17422 GCA_019740295.1 Labeo calbasu | reverse complement strand
TATTTTATTTCTACCAGCTAAATGGATTTATAAATAGTAGATATAGCACAATTGTTTTCAACATTGCTATTTATTTTATTTTATTTTATTTTATTTTATTTTATTTTATTATTTTTCTAAATGTATCAAAAGTGACTGTAAAGACATTATAATGTTACCAAATATCTCTATTTTAAATACATGACATTCTTTTGAACTTTGTTTATCAAAAACAGTTGCCGCACAGATATTAAGCAGCACAATTTTTTTTAATATTGCTATTTATTATTTTATTTTATTTTATTTTATTTTATTTTATTTTATTTTATTTTATTTTATTTTTTATTCTATTTATTTTATTTTATTTTATTTTATTTTAGTTTATTTTATTTTATTTTATTTTTACCAGCTAAATGGATTATAAATAGTAGATATAGCATATATTTAATAAACAATCCCTCAAGGGGAATAACCTCAATGTGCAAATAATGGGGTTTACAGTTTCGCTGAGCTTTCTGCGGGTCAGATTGCGCACTAATGGCTGTATCTCTGTATTAGCGCATTTTTTCCATCACTTCTCTATAATAAGCATCTTCACAATTTCCTTTTTATATGGAGACAGTGGGAACCATGCAAAAGTGGGTCAACAAGCTACATCTGACTTTGAGAGATGTACCCTACTTCCTCCTTCCACAAACCAACAACAAATCACCTCATCTGTATGTTTAGGTCTACCGAGAGCTTGCCCGAAATAAATTAATGAAATTACAACATGTTGTGCCACTACTTCCATATCTGGCTTTGACTTGACTTGGCCAACTTACTTAGCAAGTCTGAGCAAATGAGATCACTAGGTCAGGGATGATTACTGTTTGTACGGTTTTCAAAGTGCTTGTCTCAGCACTGAAGGTTAAAATATACACTGATTCGTACTATTAGTCAACTGAATTTGGCAGTTTGAGATGTTAATGCTTTAGGTGTTTAAAGCAAGGAATGTCGAGATCCCACTTTATTATAATGAATGAACGTTACTCACGCAGAGAGTGCCACTCATCCTGACGAATGGTCTTGGTGATGTTGTAAGAGAGATTCTTGGGTATTGTGGCCGAGGAGTAGTGGTACTTGATATAGGAGCATCTTGCAATGGACCCTGCAAGTAGAGAAGGAAAAAATGAGTTTAAGGACTAGTAAAATCATTTTTGTTCATGTCTCTTTAAATGCAAATGAGCTGCTGCTCCCCACCCCCTTTTCCAGAATAAAGCTGTTTCTTTACAGTTAATAGCTCAGATACATCTGTTTGGTTTTGATTATCATGTCTATTGCGTTGAAATCATGTGTTTTAAACCATATTAGTTTAAACTTCTGATATATACGTACACATCGGAAACATGCACACAGAAAGCAGCTGTCACACGGCATGTGAGTACTAAACTAAACTTCTCTTTCATGTCTTATTGCACTTAAATGGTCAAATACACACAAGTTTGTGTTAAAAACACACGAGATACAAAAACAGTCAGATTTTCTTGATACGTCACCTTTAGAGAAACAATTCACCCAAAATTGAAAACTTGCTGACAGTTTACTTGCTCTCAGGTCAACCAAGATGAAGATTAGTTTGTTTCTTTACCAGAATAGATTTGGAGGAATTTAGCATTGCATCACTTGCTCACCAACTGATCCACTGCAGTGAATGGGTGCCGTCAGAATGAAAGTCCAAACAGCTGATAAATGCACAGTAATCCACAAATAATTAACATAACTCCAGACCATCAGTTAACATCTTGTGAAAGAAACAAATCCATCATTTAATATGTGACCCAGGACCACAAAACCAGTCATAAGGGTCATTTTTTCAAAATTGAGATTTATACATCACCTGAAAGCTGAATAAATAAGCTTTACATTGATGTATGGAATAAGACAAATCTAAAATTTGTTAGGATAGGACAATATTTGGCTGAGATACAACTATTTATAAATCTAAAATCTGAGGGTGCAAAAAAAATCAACATACTGACAAGATCGCTTTTAAAGTTGTCCAAATGAAGTTCTTAGCAATGCATATTACTAATCAAAAATTAATTTTATATATATATACGGTAGGAGATTTACAAAATATCTTCATGGAACATGATCTTTACTTAATTTCCTAATGATTTTTGGCATAAAAGAAAAATCGATCATTTTGACCCACACAATGTATTGTTGGCTTTTGCTACAAATGCTACTTAAGACTGGTTTTGTGGCCCAGGGTCCAAAATATAAGAATAACACTTCCTTCAGTGAAAAAGTCCATCCCCTGTTGTCCTTGCACATCAAAATCCACTGATATATTTGTTTTGGTTTTGCTTATAAACAGTGCTCAATCTGTGCATATTTCTCTCCTGATTCAGATAAGACACCAATTTACCCAGAAGCAATGGTTTAAAGTTGAAAAAGTCTTAAAAATGAATTTATTACAAACATGTAGCTTTTTGCTTGACAAGGTGTAAATCGATGAACTAGAGTCATGTGGATTACTTCCCTATGAAAAAAATGTAATAGATTTAAAATGCATTTATTTTATACTAAGTATCGTTCAGGTCTATTAACATATTTACTGACATATTGCTTAAGACTTGAGTTGTAATTTATTTGGTGTACTACTTGTGGACAATGCACATTTCTTAATATTAAGCCTAAAATATGTTTTAATGTCACTATTGATGAGGATTGTGTGATCTTTAAATAATATTGGTCAGTGCAAAATATTTAAAGTGTACCTAAAGTATACTTGCAATAGTTACAATTTAGCATAATCAAATACACTTAAGTATATCTTTAGTTGGACTTCAGCACTACTTCTGCACAATTAAAGTGCATTAAGTACAAAATTAGTTTTTCCAATTTAGCACACTTTAAATATGCCAGTTTAGTATATTAAAAGTACAATTGCAGGGTATTTTTATTAAGTACATAATATGTAAATGCACTTGTAGTATACTTAGCATGTATTTTAAAAGCATTTTAGTATATTTATTTTTCATTAGGGTTGATTACCTAATTTTTTTTAATCAGCTGTTTGGACTTTTAGTCTGACTGCACCCATTCACTGTAAAGGATCGGTTGGTGAGCAATGGATGCAATGCTAAATTTCTCCAAATCTGTTCTGATGAAGAAACTCATCTACATCTTCAATGGATTGAGGGTGAGTAAGCTGTCAGCATTTTTTCACCATTCTTTTAAGTGAATTGTGTCTATAATGAGATGCCATCAGTCAGTGTATTGCACTGACAAGCAGAACAGCAGTTTTGATTAAAATGGAGATTATATACACTGTCTTCATTTTCTAGACATATATTCCACTACACACTCCTGCTAGATTTTCATTTTACTTTATTTAGCACGATCAGAATACAAATCTTCACATCTTCGATATTCTTCTTCCTTTCTCTTTGAGAAAGTACAGATCTAATTTTTTAGCACCCCAGGAGGCTTTTTCAACATTTACAAAGTCGCGCAATTGTGTTTCTCTTTCTTCAAACGGTGGTTTCCTGTAGCTTGTCACATTTGAAATCCATTGTATTTCAAAGCTTTCTGGTCGGCTTGTGCAGCGTATCTCTCAAGCTTTGGAGAATGAGATATGTCACATAGTGATTTCATTTGGGAGCACTGTGAAGTGCGTTTGTGAATGATATGGCCCTTTAGAATGAGGCCTGCACACGTCCTCCCTTTCAGACGAGAATGATGTGCTCATGTGTCTTCAGAGCTCACGCACAAACACTGATCAGCAGTGAAAAAGGACTGACAAAGATAATGATACATATTTCTGTGTCCTAACCGTACACGCCAGCAATCATTCCAGCTTGCACTGTTGTCCAGGATATCATTTCCTGTTGATTATGCAACTCTGCAGATAGAAAATGGCAGCCTATATCATCCAGAAAAGAGAATTATAGTCCCAATGCTCAACTCTGTCTTCCATTATCTCATTCTTCCAGGAACCGTTAGAGCAGCTAAAATCTATGTTGTGTTACCGAGGGAAGCTCTAGTGTCACATTGATTAACAAATCATTAGTGTCAAGCTGAAAATGGATACGCTAGCAATGGATTGCTACTAGTCTCATTGGTAACCATATTTTATATAAATATATAAACAAATAATGCCTATGTACTGTTATAGTTAACAGTAAAAGACATAGCAACATCAAAACATGAATTCTATGATAATTAATGAACCTATAAGAGGTTCTATATGTCACCTTCTTCCTGTTTACAAAGAGACAGGTTCTTTTGTTTGAACCCTTAGAAGATTCTATATGGAACCTTTAGAGGGTTCCAAATATGAACCGCCTAATAGAACCCTTTAAGGTTCTATATAGAACTTTTTCTTCTAAGAATGTACAATATTATTATATTTTATTATTGTATGTGTTGTTACCTGAATGATCCACAGCTGTTTTGTTTAGTGATAGTTGTTCATGCGTCCCTTGTTTGTCCTGAACAGTTAAACTGCCCGCTGTTCTTCAGAAAAAGCATTTTTGTGCATTTGAACCCTTTCCAACATTGACTGTATGATTTTAAGATCCCTCTTTTCACACTGAGGGACTCATATGCAACTATCACAGAAGGTTCAAATGATGCATTAAGAGCCGGGGGTGAATACTTTTTGAATTTGAAGATTAGGGTAAATTTAAGTTATTTTGTCTTCTGGTAAACATGTAAGTATCTTCTGTAACTTCTGAAGGGCAGTACTGAATTTAAAAAAAAATTATATGCAAGCAAAATAAGAAAAATGTACACATCTTCATTCTGTTCAAAAGTTTACACCCCCAGCTCTCAGTGCATTGTGTTTTCTTCTAAAGCATCAGTGAGCATTTGAACCTTCTGTAATAGTTGCATATGAGTCCCTCAGTTGTCCTCAGTGTGAAAATATGGACCTCAAAATCATAGTTATTGTAGGAAAGGGTTTAAATACACAAAAATGCTGAAAAACCGAAGAATTTGTGAAACCCGAAGTATTTTTTTGAAGAACAGTAGGCAGTTATGTAAACCTTTAAACAGGGTCATTTTTTATAAATTCAACTATTATTGTCTCTTGTGGACTACAGCTTTTATGTAAAATATCTTATTCAGGTCAGTATTAAATATAAAAATAACTTGCATTTTGTATGATCCCTCTTATTTTGGTAAGATAATTCACATTTTGCACATTCCACAAGGTGCATGTAAACTTTTGACCTCAGCTGTATAAAGATGGTATTTCGGCATTAAAATAAAATGACAAATTTCATCATCAAACATGGCTTACGCTGGGTTTCACAAGCAACTCTGTAAACATCTCCCGTTACACAGGCTTGTAAGACAGATTGTTCTTGGCCCTGTGTGTCCCTGCGGAGCACAAGCTGATCGGGTCAGCGACCGAGTGTAAACCAAAACCATCTTTCTTCCAGGCTGACCAGACAGCAGTGTTCCCAGGTATAGATTTTTTGATGGCCAGAGATGCCTGGGAGAGTTGAATAGATTTTAAATACGCCAAAGAAAGCTAAAGGCATCGCACGTTTTAAAGTGTCACTGGGACCACTGCACTTACTTAAGTTTGGATGTGTGACTCAAATACACAGTTCAGTTAAGGCCATTGACTTGTAAGCTTTCATCTCTTCTTAACATTGCAATGTTTGTGTCAAAGTGTTTTTATATGGCTTAACTGGCAGAAAAAAGTCTATTTACAGAACTATCTACATTAATGTTGCCAAGCTACACTCCCAGCGTTCTCTGCAGTCCTGCTACGAGCCAGTCAATGAAAGGTCACTTGGCTTTCCTCACTGCCTTGCGCAGTTAACGCAGGGACTGTTTTTGATCATTTTTTGAGTGAGTTATTTTATTATTTACACTTTTTTAGTTTTTTTGACAGCCTGACTCATTTTATCCTCCTTGCGTATCAAAGGGAACTCATTTCTTTTCCTCTTTTTATATCGGGGTTGTCATATGCAAATAAAAGTATTAGTGCTGCCAAACGATTAATCACAATTAATCGCATCCAAAATTAAAGTTTTTGTTTATATATTTGTGTGTACCATGTATATTTATTACGTATGTACAAATACGCAGACATGCATGTATATATTTAAGAAAAATGTTGTTTATATACTCAATATGTACTGTATATAATATAAATTATATGAATATAAACATATACATGTAAATACTTTTGAAATATATACCGTATGTGTGTGTATTTATATATGCATAATATACACAGTACATACGTATTTTGTAAACAAAACCTTATTTTGGATGCGATCAATCGCGATTAATCATTTGACAGCACTAAAATGCATATAAAACTATACATGTATGTCATATATAAAAGTATGTATTTTATCCTAATTTAATATTAAACAGCCAGTCCTAATATGTATGTGTATTTCGACTGCATGTTAATGCAAATATCTAATCAGCCAATCACATGGCAGCATTTAAGCATATAGACATACTCAAGACAATATGCTGAAGTTCAAACTGAGCATCAAAAGGGCATTGAAAGTTGATTTAAGTGACTTTGAACGTGGCATGGTTGTTGATGTCAGATGGGCTTGTCTAAGTATTTCAGAAACTGCTGATCTGCTGCGATTTTTATGTGCAAATGTCTCTAGGGTTTATAGAGAATGGTCTGAAAAAGAAAAAATATCCAGTGAGTGGCAGTTCTGCAGGCAAAAATGCCTTGTTGATGCCAGAGGTCAGAGGAGAATGGTCAGACTGACTCAAACTGATAGAAAGGCAACAGTAACTCAAATAACCGCTTGTTACAAACAAGGCATGCAGAAGAGCATCTCTGACTGTACAACATGTCGAATCTTGCCTGAGATGGGCTACAGAAACAGAAGACCACACCAGGTGCAACTCCTGTCAGATAAGAACAAGAAACTGAGGCTGCAATTTGCCCGGGCTCACCAAAGAAATTGTACAACAGAAGATTGGAAAAAGGCTGCATGGTCTGATGAGTCTGGTTTCTGCTGAGACATTCAGATGGTAGGGTACGAATGTGGTGTAAATATCATGAAAGCATGTATCCATCCTACCTTGTATTAACGGTTCAGGCTGACTGTGGTGGTGTCGGATTTTTGAGGGCTTTGCACACAGACCAAAAGTGGTGAAAATTTACATCTGATATGGGTTTCAGAAGTGGGTATGGCAAAATGGCTCGATAGCGCCACTTACAAAATTTCAACGAAGTGCCGCTAGAGCTATGTTTCACATACATGTACATAACCTGTACATAACACACCAGTACCTACAAAAAAGTCTCACAGTACAAAGTCCGAAACCCAACAGGAAGTCTGTTATTTTTAATTTTCTCGGCAGGTTTTGTGCCATTTTGCCATTTTCAGGTGTTGTATTTAAACAAATTCCTCCTAGAGATCAACACCAAATTTGGTCAGTGTAATCTAAAGCCCTTTGTGACAATAAACATCGAAGATCTTGAATTTTTATTGAAGGGCATGCCTGACAAACTTCGATGTTTCGCCATGAAACAGGAAGTTGTTATAGGCATACAATGTCAGGCATACAATCTCTGATCTACACCAAACTTCACATGTTTGAGTGCTGTCCTGAACACATGCCCATGACCATATTCAGTTGTTGTCATAGCACCACCTGCTGGCAACAGGAAGTGGCATATTTCATGCTCTAACAAACTCCCCATAGAGTTTTAATGACATCAACATTATAACTGGTCAGTCTAATCTTAAGGCCATTGTGACGTTAAATTGTGAAGATCTTAAATTTTCGTTGAAGGGCGTGTCCCTGGTGGCCTGACAAATTTCGATGTTTCACCATGAAACAGGAAGTTGTTATAATTTAGGCATACAATGTCTGATCTGCTCCAAACTTCACGTTAAAGTCCTGTCCTGAACACATGACCATATTTAGTTATAGTCATAGCACCACCTGCTGGCGACAGGAAGTGACATGTTTTATGCTCTAACAAACTCCTCATAGAGATTTAATGATACAATATTATAATTGGTCAGTCTAATCTAAAGGCCATTCTGACGTTAAATTGCGAAGATCTTGAGTTTTCGTTAAAGGGTGTGTCTGTGGCGTCCAGACATAAATCGATGTCTCACCATGTAAAATGTCCGATCTGCTCCAAACTTCACACATTCAATAAGAGCTCTGGCTTGAACACATCTAAAGGCCAATATTAAGTTATAATCATAGCGCCACCTGTTGGCAGCAGGATATGTCTTGTCTTACACTAACTTAAACATATCATGTTTAATCTGCACCAATCTTGTGTATGTTTGATCAAAGTCCTGGCTTGAAGAAATCTACATGCCAATATTCAGTTACAGTCATAGCGCCACCAGCTGGCAACAGGGAGTTTGGCACATATAATTGACTGGACTTGACTTGACTGACATATTCCTCCTATATTTACCACTTTAAATGCATATTGCTCACCGTTTGCTGTTTTTCTAAAGCCACCGGGTGACGGTGAACCTGGGTGTGAGGGACCTTTTTGACACTTTAAATTTAAATTGTAGTTTTGGCAGACCCTGAAATGGGTCATGCTTACAGACCTGAGTGGTTAAAGTAAATATGCTATAGCTCTCATTCGAGAATGTGTGATGGTAAAAAAAAAAAAAAAAAAACTTTGGATGGGTTATATTTATATCATATGGTATAGTTTAGCAATATCACATGACACAAGCAAGAGAGCTGATTTTTTCCTAATATTTGCACGATTGCAAATGTGTTATTGATTTTATACAACAGCTTAATAAAAAGTTAATATTGCGTCACATCTTAGCAATAATATGGTCAATATTGTCTATTTTTGTGCAGTTTCGCCAAAGAAAATATTATCTATTAAGCCCTAGCAAACTGCTGTGCACACAACGGTGATTCATTACTAAATGAATCCGCATTTTGAAGGAATCAAATGAATCAGTGAGTCATTCATAAAGATAGTCACTTGCTTTGTTTCTGAATGAATCAGCTGTTCAAACGAATCAGTTGAATGAATTTCTTCTTTTCCGTGTCAGTCTTCAACACGTATTCACCAGAGTATCACGACGTATGCGAAGGAGAATATTGAGACAGAAAAGAAGAAATTGTTAAAGTTGTTATTTTTGTTTTCTTGTGCACAAAAAGTATTCTCGTAGCTTCATAACATTACAGTTGAACCATGTCACATGGACTATTTTATCAATGTCCTTACTACCTTTCTGGGCCTTGAACGTGGTAATTGCATTGTGGTCTATGCATGGTCAGAAAGCTCTCGGATTTTATCAATAATATCTTAATTTGTGTTTTGAAGATGAACGAAGGTCTTACAGTTTTGGAACGACATGAGGGTGAGTAATTAATGACAGAATTGCCATTTTTAGTTAACCAACGCTTTAAAGCCTACCTGAGTATTGTTGCTGACTTAAACTCTCGGAAAGCTCAAATCATCTGAGATGTGGTGGAATGGAAGATTTGCATCACAATATCAAATCCAACAAATCTGCAGTAACTTTACATGATGCTATCATGTTACTATGGACCAAAATGTCTGATTAAGACAATTCTGAAGGCAAAAGGGATCCATATATATATATATATATATATATAAAAGAGAGTCTCAGCAAGTACTATTTCTTTGGCAGACTCTCCTGTGCTGTCTGCTTTTCTGCTCATTGTACTAATCTAAAGTCTGCAGACAGGGATTTGGCAGACTGGAAGAGTCTCTTACTTATTTATGAATCTCCAGCCAGTCTCACTTTGCTTTAACTATCAGAGAGTGAGAAAGGACATTTTATATTTCATTTTTTTTTCTTTCCTGAAGGTTGAATGTGATGATTTTTTTCCTCGCAAGGGCATTTTCAGCTGTTTACTCCAGGATTAATCACTGCCATTATCCACAGCTAATGTGTCTGCTCAGCCGAATTTCAAAATAAATAAATAAGTGCATTTTAAATAATCCATTTGCGACACGTTCCACACATTGCCAACCGAGGCGCAAAGGCCCCGCCGCAAAATTAATCACCCTTGAACCCCATCTTTGAATTCCTCTGGATTCTCTGGAATGTCACTTTGCCATTTTTCCAATGTCTTTGTCAATAATTCATGAGCTGTTCGCTTCACTTTTTTGCCTGGTAATGAGCAAAACCTTTCTAAGAAAAACCTATATCGACAACAACCGCACTGCTCAACTTGAGGAAGGACTGCATGTCAATAAGGTAACAGATTACAGATACTATAGCCTGATTTCTGACTTGGCCCAGGATCGATGATATGTGTCCAGTGTCCTCATTACATGTAATCTGGATCAATGTTGTGTGGTGTACCATAATAGCGCTGACATATATGCAAAGTCACCACTGTTGCCGCTTTAATATTGCAAAGGGGATTAACTTTATCTCCTCGTCTCTGCAAAATATACCAATTTGAAAGTGGCAGAGAGAGATTAATGTAACACATTAATTTTGAGGTAATATAAGAGCAGAAGTTAATATCCTCTAACTGGTCATTTAAAAATAATAACATTAACAGAACAGAACAGTGTATCGTAATTAGCACAACTGTTTATATAACTCTGGACGCTTGTAGATATCCCCTTTGGAGGCTATAAAATTAACAAAATTGGTTATTTATAAATATTCAAGACTGTTTTATTTCTGTTTATTTGCAATAATGGCTGGCTACGTACTGAATGAGTACACAAAGTGCATGAAATTATTATTTAAGAAGGTAGAGACTGTGTATTTGTGTAGGAGACATCCTTCAGTTTAGCGGTCATAATACAAAAATGTTTAAATTTTGATTCATCTTATTATTTTATTTTATTTACATGCATTCAGTATTGTTTACATTCATTTAATTATATTAAAATATAAGTAGTTTTATTTTATTTTATTTTATTTACATATATTCAAGACTGTTTAAATGTATTTAATTACATTTTATTTTATTTTATTTTTTTATTTTATTTTTATTTACTTTTACATATATTCAAGATTGTTTACATTTATTTAATTATACTAAAATGTATTATAATTATAATGATGGCAAATTCTGTAAATATTTCAACAATATACAGTATTTGCTATAATTTTCACATTTGAACAATATTCTCTTCAAGTAGTTTGGTTTTCTTTCCTCTAATTACAGAGTGTTTTAGATGTGGCAGTTCATTAATATAATTTAATTTAATTTAATTTAATTTTTTATTTTATTTTGTTTATTTACATATATTCAAAACTGTTTAAATGTAATTACATTTTATTTTATATTTTGATTTTTTAAATTTATTTTTTAGTTTATTTTATTTTCCTTACTGCTTAAATTTATTTAATTATATTATAATGTATTGTAATTAATTGTAATAATGGCTAATTAAATGCTTCAACAATATATTTGCTATAATTTTGAAGGTAATTCATTATTTTTTTTTTATTTTTTTTATTTACATATATTCATGATGTTTTTTTTTTTCATATATTCAAGATGGTTTAAATGTATTTAATATTTTTATTTTTTTTTTTATTTACATATATTCAAGACTATTGAATAAATAAATAATTGACCACAGAAAGCCACTTTTGACCAATCAGAATCAAGTATTCCACAGATCTGTGTCAAATTTCTATAAACTTTTGACGTACTTTAAGTAATTGTACATCCTCCTAACATGTAGGGCAGTGCAAGAATTACTTAAAGACCGCTTTATTAGAGGTCAGGCCTTCAGAGAGTCCAAATGTTTTATACAAAGGAAAAAAACGGCATGTCAAAATGTAGCAGCGGGTTAATCTTGACCTCTCTGTCAGAGATATTTGGCGTCATTGCCACTGACTCCAGCAGGAGTGTATTGCGCACACTCAACTGAACCGAAGGCTGTATCTGTTCTAGTGATGTAGTTGTTTGGTAAGCAGTAACGCAGTTGTGGAGGCGAGAGTGATCAGGTGCCGGGGCTGATGTGATGCTTTTCATATTTATTTCCATTAATCATAAACTCCCCCCTGTGCAACAGGCCTGTAGCCGCTCTGCTGCCATGTGCTGCAATTCCCTTTGTTCTCTGGCGAGCATTAGTCATCATTACGCTTTTCCTGTTGCTTTAGTGTTCGAGTCAAATACACTGCTGTAGCCGTTTCACAGATGAATGACAGATAGATTTGCTGTTTTTTTTCTAATGATAATCTACGTGACCTTCTCTTGTTTGGTGATAGACTAAACAAAGGCTGGTCCACCTTTATAGTGCTAAGGATTGCTGATATCTCATTATGTGGGATCCCCTTTCTAAAACATTAAGGCAAATATATATTTTCATGTATAAGCCGTATTCATGCAAAATTGTCATTTATTGGCTCTTAGGCTGTCAGTATACTGAGGCTACAAGATATTGTTAAATACAAGGAAACAGTTGTTTGCATTAAGTTGACAGTATTTTTACAGCCCTTAAATTATGTTAGATGAACCTGAAGAGAAACATTAACTCTGGATTCTTGTAGAACTCTCCTCTGCAGGCTGACATGTATGTTATTTCATATTTTATTGTATTATATATGAATTTATGATGATTGTATTATATATTCAACATTTAATTTAATTTAATTTAATTTAATTTAATTATTTAATTTGATAGCTGGTCATTGTTTCTAAAATTAAATGCTAATTTAATTTGAGAAACAATGACCAGTTACTTACCACTTAAGTAAATGATGTATATGAAATAATTTTATCATTTAATTTTATTTAATATATATAGAATTTTTATCATTTAAATTACATCGTGAATCTAATTTTATTTGATTTTAATTTTATTTACTCATTGAAATAATTTTATCATTTCATTTTTACAATAAAATAAAATTAAATAAAATTAAATTAAATTAAATAAAATTAAATTAAATTAAATTAAATTAAATTAAATTAAATTAAATTAAATTAAATATGGTAGGTGGTCACTGTTTTTAAAATTAAATTTTAAATTAAAAAATGATTTTATCATTTCATTTTTATTTCATATATTCAGCATTTATATTTTGTTTTTTATTCATTTATTATTATTACTAATTTAATTCCATTTTTAATTTAATTTCATTTCATTTAGTCATTGGTAGCTGGTAATTTAATTTTTATTTTTAATTTAATTTAATTTAATAATTGAAATAATTTTAGTTTTTTTATTTTTATTTGATATGTTCAGCACTTAAATTTTATATTGTATTATTTTTATTTAATTCAATTTTTAGTTTAAAAAATGTAACTTAATTTTATTTAATATGGTCATTTGGTAGCTGGTCATTGTTTCTATAATTTAATTTAATTTCTTTTTAATATATGTTCAGCACTTATATTTTATATTTTTTATTTTGAATATAATTAAATTTAATTTAATTTAATTTAATTATGTATTTATTGCATATGAACTATTTTCCCCACTCGTAGTTAAGTTTTATTTCCTCTAATTGTTTCCGAAAATTCATTGTGCTTGCTCAGACCTTTATGACATAGCGAAAGCTCAACAGAAGGCATGATATGAGTACTTTATCAAAGCTGGAGTAAGCCATGCTTGACGCTAACAGTCCCAGAGCGGCATTATCATCTAGCTGACTCATAGTGTTTGACCCGACACTCCACAATCTAATTATAAATGTGCCTCATGGTGGTCTCCGTCCTTATGATGAAGATAAAGGCTTGTGATAAAGACTGAGAGAGGCTTTTGGCATAACTCTGTCTATGAGTCAAGATTCTGCTTCACTCCACTCTGCGCTGTCACCCACATGCATATGGACATCAAAGATCCCTGTCATCGTACAATCTGTTTTTTTATTCCCTTTGCCCCCAGGGAGCCATAGCTGACATAATGCATGTGTGGCTTTATTATTTTTTAGTTGGGAACATTGCTTGAGAAGCACAGTGCTAATGGATGTGTACATTCGAGTTTATTTCCTTTTGTTATTTATTTTTTATTGCAGTTTCTGCGCAAGCTAAGCGGCACATTCAGTGCATGATCTTCTAACCATAAAACCAGCGCATAAAAGTGTATTAAAAGTGTATTGAGTGAAGGGAAATATGGATGTGTAGTATTTTATTATGTCCACAAAAGAAAAATCAAAACTTTATGGAATGTGATCAGTTACACAAGTGCCATAATGTATTAACCATGCAGCAAATTAAAATACATATTTGGCATTTCAATATCTGTTGGTCATCGATTAATCTATTCAATATTCAAATCATAGAAAAATTAATAAAGACATAAAGAGAGAGAGAAAAATAGAGATGTATGTGAATTTTTTTTTTTAAATATTTGTTTTTTAAAAGTAAAACTGACCACAAGTACTGATTCCCATACTTATAGTAGTAAATAAATAAATAAGAATATTTTTTATTTTATTATTTTATTTTATTTTATTTTACTGACCGCAAGTACCATTTCCTATATTTATAGTAGAAAAAAAATATTAATTAATAAATTAATCATAATAATAATAATAATAATAACAATAATTGTATTTTATTTTAAAATTAAGTAAATATTTCTTTATTTTATTTTATTTTATTTTATTTTATTTTATTTTATTTTATTTTATTTTATGTTATTTTCAGCTGACTACAAGTATCGTTTCCCAAACTTATAGTAGGACATAAATAAAAATAACATTATTTTTTATTTTATTTTATTTTATTGTTATTTATTTTTTTATTTTATTATTTTAAATAAAACTGACCACAAGTATTTGTTCCCATGCTTATTGTAGTAGATAGATAGATAGACAGATAAATAGATAAATATATATATTACTACTACTACTAATAATAATAATAATAATAATAATAATAATAATGCATTTTATTTTATTTTATTTTATTTTATTTTAAACTGAGCATAAGCAGCATTTCCCATACTTATAGTAGAAAATAAATAAAAATAATAATATTTTTTTTTATTTATTATTTTGTTTTATTTTATTTTATTTTATTCTAACCACAAGTACCATTTCCCATATTTATAGTAATAAATAAATAAATAAATAACAACAACAATAATAATGATTTTTATTATTTTATTTTATTTTATTTTATTTTTAACTGACCACTAGTATTGTTTCCTTATAGTCATTATAGTAGGTAAATAAACTAAGTAAATAAATAAATAAATAAATAAATAAAAATGTCTTTATTTTATTTTATTCTATTTTAAACTGACCACAAGTACATGTTCCCATCATTTAAAAAAGTTCCAGAAACCAAAACCAAAAAGTTCCAAAACCAAAAATGTTTCCAGAGCCAGGTAACACCTCTTTTTGTGTGCCCACTTTGTTTATTCCTCCAGACCTGCATATCGTTGGCAGAGACAGGCACGTGGGGCTGCCAGATGGACGCTGCGGTGCAGTACTCACCCTGGCCTCATTATTTGGTGACCCAGATTGCGGTCCATCCCTCCCCGAACCCAAACCAAGCTGGATTAACGGCGAGATACACCAGTTAAGTGCATTGGTTGGTTGTAAAGGAGGGGGAGGGGTGTTATAACAGTCATGTATTCATTGACCCAGCCGATGCGTTTCATTGTCTTCATAATTACAGCACAGCACATCAGCGGCGGGTTTGCGCAGGTAGATCAGTGTGTTGCTGCAGGGAACGTTAGGATAGATCGTCTCTGCTTTACAAGTGAAGTGAAATTAATTCAGAGATGCTTCGCGCAGCCGCTGAGGATGACATGATGATGAATGTAATGTGCGGTTCATTTTGCCAATGCACAGATGTCACTGAGGACAATCTTGTTTACAGTTAACAGTGGATGCTGGAAACCTACGCATGTCCTTTATACTTACATAAAGCTTGAATACAGTTGTGATGGTTTTGTGGCTGGAACATAAAGCTGTTTTGTCTTCCATGAGCAACTGACCAAGTAACTGTTTATTGAGTTGCTTTGGGTAAAAGAGAAAAATAAAGTGATCCTAGCAAGTTATATATTTCAAGTTTAGACAAAACCAGACAACCTTGGATTAAGTTCACCCTTTTGTTAGAACTGGAAAGTCTTTGATTTGTTTAGGTGAATTGGTTCATTCGAGTTGGTTTCGTTTCAATGATTCCTTTGAGTCATCACTCAGTTTTTGATTTTTGGAACAAAATACATTTTATTAGGCTTGTTTCTGCCAAAATACTGCCAGGGTTAAAGAAGTAATGTATTTCAAACTGTTTAAGAACTTGTATGAATCTTTCTGTCCTTTTGTGTTGCACTTTTATAGATTTGTTTAGGCGAATTGGTTCATTTGAATCGGTTTCGTTTCAGTGATTCTTTTGAGTCATCACTCAATTTATGATTTTTGGAACTAAATACAATACATTTTATAAGGCTTGTTTCTGCCAAAATTCTGTCATGATTTATGAAGTATTGGTTTTTAGACACTGTATGAACTTTTACAAGTATTTTTGTTTTCTGTGTTCCAATTTTAATAGATTTGTTTTGGTTCATTTGAATCGGTTTCGTTTCAGTGATTCCTTTGAGTCATCACTCAATTTATGATTTTTGGAACTAAATACAATACATTTTATTAGGCTTGTTTCTGCCAAAATTCTGTCATGATTTATGAAGTAATGCTTTTCAAACCATTTAAGAACTTGTAGAAATCTTTTTGTCCTTTTGTGTTTCCTTTTTATAGATTTGTTTAGGTGAATTGGTTCATTTGAATCGGTTTCGTTTCATTGATTCCTTTGAGTCATCACTCAATTTATGATTTTTGGAACTAAATACAATACATTTTATAAGGCTTGTTTCTGCCAAAATTCTGTCATGATTTATGAATTAATGTTTTTCAAACCATTTAAGAACTTGTAGAAATCTTTTTGTTCTTTTGTGTTTCAAATTTATAGATTTGTTTAGGTGAATTGGTTCATTCGAGTCGGTTTCGTTTCAATGATTCCTTAGAGTCATCACTCAGTTATGATTTTTGGAACAAAATACATTTTATTAGGCTTGCTTCTGCAAAAATACTGTCACGATTAATGAAGTAATGCTTTTTAGACACTGTAAGAACCTTTACAAGTATTTTTGTTTTCTGTGTTCCAATTTTAATAGATTTGAACCTTTTTTTTCTGTGTTTCATTTTTATAGATTTGTTTAGGTGAATTAGTTCATTCAAATAGGTTTCATTTCAGTGATTCCTTTGAGTCATCACTCAGGAGTGCCACAAAAAGTGCTTGTGCTGCACTTTGTTTTTGATTTTTGGAATGAAATACATTTTATTAGGTTTGTTTCTGCCAAAATACTGTCAGGGTTAAAGAATTAATGTTTTTTAAACAGTTAAAGAACTTGTATGAATCTTTCTGTCCATTTGTGTTGCATTTTTATAGATTTGTTTTGGTGATGTCACAGTTCTGTCGGTTTGTGTACTTGGTTTCTCCCATTGTCTCCCCCCATTGATCTGTCTATTTTGGTTTAGTCCTTGTTAATGTCATCCCA
>JAHKKF010483928.1:0-23239 GCA_019740295.1 Labeo calbasu | reverse complement strand
CAGGCTTATAAATCATGCAGAATGAGTTTTTTTGAGAAAGTAAAAGTGTGCACAGTCTCCTGTGAGGGCTAGGTTTAGGTGTAGGGTAGGTGTAGGGTAATAGAAAATACGGTTTGTACAGTATAAAAACCATTACGCCTATGGAATGTCCCCATAAAACATGTAAACCCAACATGTGTGTGTGTGTGTATGTGTGTTTGTGTTTGTGGCTTTCAAGACTATTTTTTCTACCACTGTAGAGAAATCCAAATGTACCTCTATAGTAATCAAATTTGTCTTAGTACATATTATCAAAATATGTGCCTTCCTACAATTGAAATTCACAGAGAGAATCCACTCCGAGGATATAGTGAAGGTCAAGTTGTTATGTCATGGCTGGGTGGGTCTTCAAAGTCGGGTGTTTTACTCATGGGCCCCTGAGGAGCCTCCAGTCCATCAGCCAGCGGCTCCACTTCCTGTCTGAACACAACCAATCCGGAACGTTCATCTCAAGCACAGAAGAGCCACTTCACCCCTTCACAGAAGATCAACTTGACCCTGAGCAGAGGACGCAACCCAATTGTCTCATCAGACAAAAGCAGCTTCTGTCGGGCATACAGCAGTCGATTGTGTTCGCGCTGCTCATGTCTATAGAGATTGTAGGATCATATGTGCTGACAGGGCCACAGCAGGGGCTTTTTAACGTCTGTCTGTTTGTTTTCCATACTGTGTGTTTTACAGAATGACCAGTCCACTGAAGATCTGCACATTATTGGACCAGATGATCTCTCCATGCTGAAAGGGAAGGTATTGTACCTTTTTTTCATTATTATTGGTCATAAGAAAGCATTAAAATAAGCTTTATTATTAGTGAATTTAAGGCGCTATTGCTCATACAGCATTTAGGGTTAATGATTTGAACTACCCCTATTAAACATACAAACTCACAGATCATGTGTTCATGTTATTTTAGGTCTTATTTTGACATCACAAAGTGGTTATATCTAAGTGTGTGAGTTGTTAATTTACTTTTTTAAATTAGTCTTCCCATTATATTGTTCATTCAGACTGATTCCTGAAGAACATGCACAAACACAGGAGGTGGAATTTATCACATGAACCAATCACAGCTGATCATAACCAGTCATATCCAATCATATTGCGATGCAGGCATTGCCTCCTCTCACATGACTTTTCCCCAATTCCCCCCCAACAAACTCACTGCACGCTTTAGGGGGTCTGTTAAAACTCAGTGGCCTCAGAGGAGGCAAGAAAGACGTGGACTCCTGCTGTAACTTTATAAAAACAAGTGATATATACACTTTTTAATTTTATATTTTGTAATATTGGTGCTGTTTTATTTTTGTACTACAATTTTAGGTAGTTACCACACTGATGTATGCTCAAATGTTTGGGTCTGTAAAAAGTTTGCTTTTAAGTAATTATTTGATGCTATAAAAATGGGGTGTGATGTCATGATTGTGAGATTGTGATTGGGTCTGCTAGAGTTTGGGTGGGACTTTGATACTTATGAAAACACACACACACACACACACACAAAAAAAGTTCCGACAAGGTTGTTCTAAGAATGTTTTCTCTTACATTACAAGAACCTCAGTCGTGTACAAGTACCACACAAAAAAAGTTCCAAGAATGTTGTTCTAAGACCGTTTTCTCTTACCATTACGAGAACATTAATTGTGTACAAATAACATTAAAAACGTTTCAAAAATGTTGTTCTAAGACCGTTTCTCTTACCATTACGAGAACCTCAGTTGTGTACAAATAACACAGAAAAAAGAAACGTTTGGAGAATGTTGTTCTAAGACATTTCTCTTAGCATTATGAGAATCTCAGTCGAGTACAAATAACACACAAAAAAAGCGTTCCGAGAATGTTGTTCTAAGAACGTTTTCTCTTACATTACGAGAACCTCAGTCGTGTACAAATACCACACAAAAAAAGTTCCAAGAATGTTGTTCTAAGACCGTTTTCTCTTACCATTACAAGAACCTTAATTGTGTACAAATAACATTAAAAACGTTCCAAAAAATGTTGTTCTAAGACCGTTTCTCTTAACAACCTCAATCATGTACAAATAACACACAAAAAAACGTTCCGAGAATGTTGTTCTAAGACCGTTTTCTCTTCCCATTACAAGAACCTCAGTCGTGTACAAATAACAAAAAAAAAAAAACGTTCAGAGAATATTGTTCTAAGAGCGTTTTCTCTTACCATTACGAGAGCCTCAGTTGTGTACAAATAACACAGGAAAAAGAAACGTTTGGAGAATGTTGTTCTAAGACGTTTCTCTTAACATTATGAGAACCTCAGCTGTGTACAAATAACACAGAAAAAAGAAACGTTTGGAGAATGTTGTTCTAAGAATGTTTTCTCTTAACATTATGAGAATCTCAGGCGTGTACAAATAACACACAAAAAAAGTTCAGAGAATGTTGTTCTAAGAATGTTTTCTCTTACCATTACGAGATCCTCAATCGTATACAAATAACACACACACACACACACACACAAAAAAATGTTCCGACAATGTTGTTCTAAGAACGTTTTCTCTTACCATTACGAGAACCTTAATTGTGTACAAATAACATTAAAAACGTTCCAAAAATGTTGTTCTAAGACCGTTTCTCTTAACAACCTCAATCATGTACAAATAACACAAAAAAACGTTCCGAGAATGTTGTTCTAAGAACGCTTTCTCTCACATTACCAGAACCTTAGTTGTGTACAAACAACACACTAGAAAGTCCCAAGAATGTTGTTCTAAGACCGTTTTCTCTTCCCATTACAAGAACCTCAGTCGTGTACAAATACCAAAAAAAAAACGTTCAGAGAATATTGTTCTAAGAGCGTTTTCTCTTACAATTACGAGATTCTCAATCGTGTACAAATAACACACACACAAAAAAAGTTACGACAATGTTGTTCTAAGAACATTTTCTCTTACATTACGAGAACCTCAGTCGTGTACAAATACCACGCAAAAAAAGTTCAAAGAATGTTGTTCTAAGACCGTTTTTTTCTTACCATTACAAGAACCTCAAATGTGTACAAATAACTTTAAAATGTTCCAAAAATGTTGTTCTAAGACCGTTTCTCTTAACATTACCAGAACCTCAGTTGTGTACAAATAACACACAAAAAAAAACTTTCCGAGAATGTTGTTCTAAGACCGTTTTCTCTTACATTACCAGAACCTCAGTTGTGTACAAATAACACACAAAAAAGTTCCAATAATGTTGTTCTAAGAACGTTTTCTCTTACCATTACGAGAACCTCAATTGTGTACAAAAAACATATAGATTCATTCAACGTTACTACTTTCAAACAGAAAACTGCTTGGTTTGTATGTCCTAGTATTCACTTGGTTAACAGCCATAAGCAAACGTCCTGGAAGCAACATTCAAAAAAAAAAAGTAAAAACCTAGTCATGCTATTAAGATTCCATTCAGCTTCTCTGTAAATGCATAAAAATAAATCTATTTGTTTTCATAGTACGCTGACTCTCAGTACAATGCGTGTGAAGTCAGCCCTAATCTGTTCCAACAAGTCATGTGTATAAACTTCCAGAACACACACACACGCATACCCTAGAGCATTCAGACAAGTTGTGTAATAATTTCCCCTGTAGCATTTTGTGTGCGATTTTCATGATTACACAGTATCGGGGTCTGATAAACTGATTGTGTATCTGTATGGATCTTGAATCAGGCGCTGTTCAAACAGCAGACTGTTAAATGGGTTAGTGTGTTTAGTGAGAGAGTACATACTGGTTCGAAGGCCGGTGGTCATATGTCTGAGGTTTTCAACAACAAACCACATCATTGTATCTCTTCAGAAAAGTTCTAAAACATTGGAGGAAAGGGAGGCAGTGTCTCCTCAAAATATTGGATGAGGAAAAAAAATGATAGTACAAAAATAAATTATGTCTGGCTGTAATTGGTTCATGAGATAGATCCCGCCTCTTATGTTTGTGCGTGTTTCGTGTCTGCGAATCATTTTGAATAAGCAATATTACGGCGTTATCAGCTTGGTGAAATTTAAAGTAAATCTTGTCTGTAACCAATATTTACTTAGCTTTGACAACTGATGATCTGAAAAATTCAAAAATAGTTAAAAGTTAACTATTAAAAAGAATAGCTGAACATAAATTCACAAATAAAATGTCTTTTTTTAAAATGTTTCTGCCTTGAGTTATTATTTTTGAACAAATGTAAAATGCTTGATGAGATTCATATTTGGCTGTAATAATAAAATATTGATTACATTGGTATTGTAAAAATATAAAATAGATTTTTTTTTTTCTGATAGTGTATTTGACATTCATTTACAAAAAAATAAAAAATAAAAAAAAAGGCCTTTTCATTTCAGATCATCACCGCACACCACTGAGATATGCTATATACATATACTGATCAGGCATAACATTATGACCACTGCAGGTGAAGTGAATAACACTGATTATCTCTTTATCACGGCACCTGTTAGCAGGCGGGATATATTAGGCAGCAGGTGAACATTTTGTCCTCAAAGATCTGTTAGAAGCAGGAAAAATGGGCAAGCGTAAGGATTTGAGAGAGTTTGACAAGGGCCAAATTGTAATGACTAAACGACTGGGTCAGAGCATCTCCAAAATTGCAACTCTTGTGGGGTGTTCTCTGTCTGCAGTGGTCAGTATCTATCAAAAGTGGTTTAAGGAAGGAACAGTGGTGAACCGGCGACAGGGTCATGGGCGGCCAAGGCTCATTAATGCTCGTGGGGAGCTCCTGTGGTCTGATCCAACAGACAAGCTACTGTAGCTTAAACTGCTCAAGAAGTTAATGCTGGTGCTGATGGAAAGGTGTCAGAATACACAGTGCATCACAGTTTGTTGCATATGGGACTGCATAGCCATAGACCAGTCAGGGTGCCCATGCTGACCCCTGCTCATTGCCGAAAGCACCAACAGTGGGCACGTGAGCATCAGAACTGGATTACGGAGCAATGGACGAAGGTGGCCTTGTCTGATGAATCATGTTTTCTTTTACATCACAAGAATGGTCGAGTACGTGTGCATCACTTAGCTGGGGAACACATGCCACCAGGATGCACTATGGGAAGAAGGCAAGCCGGCAGAGACAGTATGATGTTTTGGGCATTGTTCTGGGAAGACTTGTGTTCTGCCATCTATGTGAATGTTACTTTGACATGTACCACCTACCTAAGCATAGTTGCAGACCATGAAAATGGTATTCCCTGGTAGCTGTGGCCTCTTTCAGCAGGACAGTGCACCCTGCCACAAAACAAAAATGGTTCAGGAATGGATAACAACAAGCTTGAGGTATTGCCTCTAACTTTCCCAAAATCTCAATCCAATCGAGCATCTGAGGGATTTGCTGAGCAAACAAGTCAACAAACATGGAGGCCTCACCTTGCAGCTTACAAGACTTAAAGGATCTGCTGCTTACATCTTGATGCCAGATACCATACCACACCTACAGGGGTCTAGTGGAGTCCATGCCATGACAGGTCAGGGCTGTTTTGGCAGCAAAAGGGGGACCTACATAATATTAGGAAGGTGACCATAATGCTATGCCTGATCAATATATACATCACTACTTTTACTAGGAAAGTGATGAGAACCTGAAGTAGACTAGATCTTTAGGTCTAATATTTGCTGTATACTGGTAATCATAAAATGACCAGAAAAAAAGAGCTTTCTGTTCCATTGTAGTCCAATCCTGTGCAGAACACACATTATAGCACAATCAGGACACCATAAAACCTGTAAAAAAAAAAAAAAAAATGACACCAGTCCATTATTGATTCTTCCTCAGACGTTCTGGAGCACAAAAGTGCAAAGAGATTTCCACCTCTAGCATTCTGCAAAGAGCCAGAGGCTTTATCCTAGATGAATGGTACAATATCATTCAGCCCTGCAGGAAGGACTGAAGCTGTTGAAGGCAAATGATTGGATTAATCCTTAAGAATAATCGCCAGATTACGGTCTGGATGAAGCAACCATATTGCTTAATTATTACAAATTGCTTAATTATTACAAATCTAATTCTGTGAGTGATATGAAGCATCAGGAAAATCTGCAGTGAGCAGATGACTGTTATTGATTATATTCATTAGCAGCAATCAGTAATCTGTGCATTATCATGGCAGTATGACGTCATATCTAATGTGTGTGACTGATGCTTGGTTCCTTAGAGACTTTAGTATCACATTTCTACAGCCTGTCCAAAATGCATTTATACCAGATACAGCAGATGTTCATATAAGAAACTACATGACCAACACAATTTTTATGATATGAAAAAAAAGAGTTAAAATAGAAATAAATGATCCAAAATGGAACTAAATAATGTGCCATTGTATTAATCATTGTATGTAACTCAAGTGTTTCTCTCTGTTGTTTTTTTCCTCAAATGCCACAAAGAATGTCCTAATTGTGGAGGTAAGATGTGTGTGTGTGTGTGTGTGTGTGTGTGTATGTGTGTGTTGTCTTGTTTATTGCATGTTTAAAAAGTATGAAGATACATCATTAAATGTTATCACAAAACGGAAGAACTGCAATTATATTTGGGGAGGAGGAGGAGGGGGGGGGTGTATAATTCCCATGGCACATGTGCAGGGTAGTCTGGGGTTTGTCTGGAAAACAATAGAGTAGAAAGGTATTTTCCTTTCAGATCAGATTTCATATCAGACATTTTCCAGTCTGAAATCACCCGTGAAGATCACTCCATCACATGTGCTGTTGCATTAAATACAACCAGTGCTGTTGATCATTTTTTTCCATAACCTTTGGGTGAGTCTTGTTAACTGTTATAAACTCTCATTAAAAGTTGTGGGCCAATTTTCGTTGTTCTTTTATTTACTGGATGGTTCATTTGTAAGTTAAACACTCATTTTCTCTTACTCTGGAAAATTAGCACTGTTATAAAAAGCATCATATAGCTGCGCTGTAGACATGAAGCATTTGTCAGAATGCATTGCAGTGAGCTCAGTGAAAAATGAAAAGATGGAGGACAAAGTTCAGATGAATGCTTACCATGTGTGTACTTTGTATACTAGTATTCAAAAGTTTGGGATTTATATATTTGTTTATTTATTTATTTAATACTTTTGTTCTGCAAGAATGCATTCTGTTTGTCTAAGAATCCTAAAAAAATGTATCATGATTTCCAAGAATAACTACTTTTAAACGATTTTAATAAGAAAAATTTTTTTGAGCATGAAATCAGCATGTTAGAATGATTTCTGGATCATGAGACACTAAAGACTACAGTAATGATGCTGAAAATTCAGCTTTGCCATCAAAAATACATGTAAAATATATTTAAATAGTAAGCAGTTATTTTAAATCTAATCTCTGCATATTTTGATCAGATAAATATAGTTTGGTGAATATAGAATTAGAGACTTATTTAACTGTCAGCAATGCCAAAATTCAAAATATAGTGCTTGTATGCTAATTTTAGTATTGCATTGTTATTTTTATAACATCAAACTCTTTTGATATTAATTGTGAGTTTTTCTTGTGTGCTTCATGTGAAAAATTATATGTTATGGCTCACAAAATTGCTATGTAGAGAACAAGTAATCATTTATGAGCAAACCCACATGGAATCTGCACCTGCAGAGCTCCACATGAAGACAGAATTCAAATAGCCAGCTTATTAGAACAGAATTTTTCTCTCATGTAGCACCATATAGCCATTCCATTGTGTAATCTTATATGTATTTATTTCCTTGCAGGCAATAGTGGACACAGGAAAGACCATAAGAGCCCTTCTACAGCACGTGGAAACTTTCCAGCCCAAAATGGTTAAAGTTGCAGGGTGAGATCAGAGGAATTACTTAAAAACAGAGGATGCACAGCCTAAGAATGAATCTAAGAATCTAGAGGGCCACATCTTGACATTTTCATAATTCTGAATGAGTTCTAATAGAGGTCAAGGGTGTTTCGTTAATGTGTTCCTGTGTTTCCTCACTCAGGCTGCTGGTGAAGAGGGTTCCTCACGGGACAGCAGAGCTTCCAGACTGTAAGTGATCAAGGGTGCTCAAACACTACTTGGGCTGTAGAAATAGGCCGTAATGAATCACAATATCACACAGGGGATGGTGAGATTATCTGAACATGACTGTGATTAGAGTGATCTGGTTATTTATGTTTCTCTGCAGATGTTGGATTTGTCATTCCTAATCGTTTTGTGGTGGGTTATGCTCTGGACTACAACGAGTACTTCAGAGACCTCAATGTAAGATCAAATCCTTTTTTTTTTTTTTAATTCTATGACATTTTAGAATTGAAATAATGTGAGACTTAAATCTAAAAAAAAGTACAGGGTTGTTTTTTGGACATGGTATCAAGGTAGTGTTTGTTTTTTTTTGGAACCAGTCAACTGCTGACAAATTGTAGCATTTCAGGAGGAAGTAGTTGAGGCGAAGATCTCTATACACCAGTATTTAAATTATAACAAATAAAGGCTGGAATACACTACACAACTTTTAAAATCTGAACAGGTTTTTGAGCATCATACACAATAGTGACAAATGACAGTTGGCCATCATACACTACACGACTGAAGATCACACACTACCAGACTTTCAAGGTGATCCCATCACAACAAACTCAGGTAGAAACGTGTGCCTTGTTCCTAGGAATTGACGAATGAAAACATGTGTTCTAATATTTTCGGCTGAAAATATTAGTTTGATATCCTCCAACTGGATGGAATCAAAGTCTGAGGCTAAAAAAAATGAGTCTGTGACCATCATACACCACGCAATTTTCTTTGGAATGTAAATCTGGCTCAGATTTTCGTCAACCAGCGTCAACTTCTCCAGACTGTAAATCGGGTCAAAAATCGTGTATTCCGGGCTTAAAACAAGAAGCTGTCCAACCAAGCTGTTATGAGGACAAAACTAAGACTGACAAACTAAAACAAGACTGACTACAAGGCTAGTTATATACAGAGATAAATGAGGAACTAAACAAGACACAGGTGAACATAACCAGAATCCATGGAAACTTTATTAGTAATGATGTAAACACACTCAAACACATTAATCATTAGGGGTTTAAGTGGGTAGGGTTCAAGCTAAACCGTCAGTCGCAGCCTCAAGTGTCTTATGTTGTTGGAATACTTGGCTCATGCTCGACAAAACGCATGTCTCAGCCTGACAAAATTTTGGGGTATTTTGAACTTTTTGAAAAACCTAGTCCTAGGTTTTTCGCCTGATTGGAACCAAACCAGTGTGGAAAGTCTTTTAGAAAGTCTTGATTTTGTTTTGGGGGTGTACTAGAACATGCCTTCATGCTTGGTGGTTCAAAAAGCATTATTTTTAACATAATTTACATTATTACAATACATTTCTCCCAGCCTGGCATAAATGGCTCGATTAGTTCTTGGTTTAATGAAGGCCCGCCTTCCGAAAAACGAAACGTGTTGTGATTGGTTAGCTGTCCCACTGCATTGCGATTGCCAAACAGCTTAGACGGTGTTTCAGTACTGCCACGCCCCTTGTCAAAGAAGCAAGTTCCGTGTATAACTGCTAGATTAAAGTGATTCTTATGTTTTAAATATGGATATTTTTCTTACAAAAAAGCATTGATTCGCTAAAGGAGGCCTTTATTGACCCCCCGGAGCCATGTGAGGCACTTTTTATTATGGATGGATGCATATTATTAGACTTGAATGAAGGAAACACCCGTCTAAGCCGTTCTAAAGCTTAGGAGTGCCAGGATAAATTTTAATATAACTCCAATTGCATTCGTCTGAAAGAAGGAAGTCACATACACCTAGGATGCATGGAGGGTGAGTAAATAATACGCTACAGTAGTGTTCGGTCCTTTTGTCAGCCTGCAAGATCGTGCTAATTTATTTAATTATTTACATACTTAGTTTCATTGCCTGAAACGATATCGCATTTTGCAAGGGCGTACGCAATTGTGCATTGCGCGTTTTTTCGCACCTACTCACGATTTTGTATCATACGATAGAACTCCTCATTCTGAACAACTTTGCCTCTAGAACCACTGGTGTCAATTTGTTAAATGATTCAGAAGATGTAAAAATCTACTTTTGCAAACTAGTCCTACGTTTTTTGTTGAAAAAAAAAAACTGATGTACAATTCTCTGGACTCTCTAGGTCAATAATTATCAAAAGAATGTTGAAATGTACCCTTTGGGAAGCTATAACGAGGTCGTTTAGAAAAGGGGCCTGTTCAAATTTACCAAAAATCCTATAAAGCCTAAAGGAAAACTTCACAAAACCAAAAACACATGCGACAGGTGATTTGAAACAAGCATGCAAAGTTTTAAGGAGACTGGATTACAGCTGGCACTATAGCAGTAATAAATGTTAAAATATATTTGCAGTTTGGCAAATTGTTGGCTAATTTGTATGAATTTGTAAAATTTCCTTCAGCTTGAGCCCCACTACAGGTTGAGGGATGGTCCTTCATTCTTATTTTTTTCTACAAATTGCCCTTTCAGTACCAATCGCATTGTACGAATTCACACAAAATTGCCCCCTCATAAAATAGTTTCAAATGGTACAGTTATGGCATTTACCAGCAGGACCAAATTTTTTCCCCTTGGAGTAGCCAAACCTAACAACATTGGCTGAGTTTGAAGCAGGACTAGATTCAAGTACATCAAAACACAGCACTACTGACATCCTGAAAACCTGGACTGGAAAAGGTTTAAAGATACCAACTTTAAAGCTCATCATACCACCATTATATAAGAGATGAATCTCACAGTCATCCGAACCTGCAGCTTTAATGTCATCAGTGAGTGTTGAGCAGGACTTGGTGAACATCCAAATGAAATCTGGCATACAGCACAGCATTCATCTTTCCTAGAAAACTCTAATCAGCCTTGCACATCATGTGTACATGCCCCTCCTACAGCTGTAAATGTGATGGAAAACATCTTTCTGTCACACTGCAAACAAGCAGAAGCAAACATATTGCTCCTTTACTTCTACAGCTTTATTTTCTGCTTTATTTATCACTTGACTCACATAAGCGATTTTCTTCCCCTTCACAGCATATCTGCGTCATCAGTGAGACGGGGAAACAGAAATATAAAGTGTGACAAAACTCCTTTCAAGAGGAATGGACATTTATATTACCATAACAGATGAAAACCTCATTTTGACACAAGATTACTGTGTTCTCAAGTCAGAGATCCAATATCTGTAACTGACATGCTGAATTATGTTTGAAATATTATATAATAAGTTTTGCATGTATTGGGTAAAGTCACATCGCAATACTAACGTGATATGATGTGGAAAACAGACTTACTGTGTCCCATTTTATATGCCGTATCAGTTTAGGAGCCCAGCTGTTCATTTTTGTCCTATTTAGAAGATATTTGTTTGAGAGTCCATCCATGCTGTTGAGGATTTTGCATGTTTTCAAGCATACCAAATGCTTGAGGGTTTGGTGATGACAACTCTTTTCCTCTTCATTGTTTTAAAAAATGTCTGATATTGCAATAATTCCTTGTAAATAAAATTTCAGTGATTTATTTTCAATGTCTTTTGTATTGGACATCAGGGTGTAGCAGATATATTTCATCTGTTGAGGAGACATTGCAGATTAATAGTATAAACAAGTTTTATATCCTTCTGTCCATTCTCTAAACCACTTGTCCTACAGTATGTAGGGTTGCATGGATACTGGTGTCTTTCCCAGCATCTTGGGCTTAAAAAACATGTTCATATAAAAAACCATGTGACAGTACATACACTAATAATCCACAATATTAAAACCACTGACAAGTGAAGTGAATAAAATTGATTAAATCATACCAATCACACCTGTCAACGGGTTAGATGTATTGGCAGCAAGTGAACAGTTAGTTCTTAAATTTTATGTGTTAGAAGCTGGAAAAAAGTGACTTTGACAAGGGCCAAATAGTGACAGCTAAATGACTTGGTCAGAGCATCTCCAAAACTTCTTGTGGGGTGTTCCCGGTATGCAGTAGTTATTAGTACTTGGTGCAAGGAAGGACAACTGGTGAACCAGTGTTAGGGTCATGGTTGCCCAAGGCTCACTGATGCACATGGGGAGCAAAGGCAAGCCTGTGTGGTCCATTCACACAGAAGAGCAATTGTACTTCAAATTGCTGAAAAATTTTAAAGTGCCACTATTATGGATTATGAAAGGTACATATTTTGGTTTTGGGAGTCTCCAACAACAGGTTGACATGCATGCAAGGTTATGCAAATGACCTTTCGTGCAGTGTGTTACACAGCTCTAAGTAAATGAAAACATCCTGCAAAGTTTTACATCTGAAAGTGCTTCATGTATAAAGTTGTTGTCTTTCAAAATAAAGAGTCAATTCCAAATCATGAAAACGAGTCGTATTAAAATGAAAATTTGAAGTACTGACCCAGTGTTTACAAAGTGAACATGCAGGGAGGGTACAACGCCCTTTACAAAAAAAAAAAAAAAAAAAGGGTAAACCACTGATGTAGGACGATTTTGAAGTTGGAGGAGAAAATGAGATGGGAGTTTTTAGACACACCCTAACTCTCAGGAGTCGACAGAGTATGTATGTGCATTGCAGCTAGAGTAGACAAGCAATTTTGGTTAAAAAGTGTATACATATTATGTTTTTTTAAGAAAATCATCAATCATTTCGATATATAAGACCCTTATTCCTCGGCTGGGATCGTTTAGAGCCCTTTGAAGCTGCATTGAAACTGCATTTTTAACCTTCAATCCATTGAGCACCACTGAATTCCACTATATGGGGCAAAATCCTGAAATGTTTTCCTCAAAAACGTTAAATTCTTTGCAACTGAAGAAAGAGAGACATGAACATCTTAGATGACATGGAGGTAAGTAAATTATCAGGAAATTTTTATTCTAAAAGTGGAGTGATTTTTTGAAAGAATCCGTATTTAGTTGTGTGTGTGTGTGTGTGTGTGTGTGTGTGTGTTGTGTTGCTTGGTGCAGCTTGTAGGTCTCTGGCTAACTGGCTAACACCAATGTCTGTTCGTCTAGAAATGTGTCGATGAATAGTGAATGTTTGTCATTGTTATTACTTAGAGTTCTGATAAAGAAATGAGCAATACGTTGGTGTACAATCTGCACTGCTTCATTAACACGTTTCTGCAATGGGGTAATATATATGCCATGGCTGGTTGGGTGTTTACCACCGAGCTGTGGGTTAGAGTAATGGTGATGGGCATACAGTTTCCGAAAAGCGCTGCACGCAGTAGACCAATCACAACAGATTGGGTCATTGGTCCAAGCTCCGCAGATTAGCTTCACGCAAAGGAGGAATTGAATCGTTGAGTGAACCGTTTAGGAGTCGTTGAGCAAATAAGGTAAAAATGCTTATTATAAAACAATAGAAGTGCATATCAACCTGTTGTTGGGGACTCCCAAAACCAAACTATGAACCTTTCATAATCCATAATAGGGGCACTTTAAAAAAAAACTTTCATTGTCTTTTACCTTAATCCATTTATTTTTACCTTATTTTCACGAAGACTCCCAAACGGTTTGCGCAACTATTAATTTCCTACTTTGCGTGAAGCTAATCTGCAGTGATTGGTCCGATGACCCAATCCGTTGTGATTGGTCTGCTGCATGCAGTGCTTTTCAGAAATGGAACGCCCATCACCGTTACTTAAGGTGCGTTCACGCCATATCGGAATTCCTGTAATTCGAGATTCCAACTTGTAAAAAGCGTTCACGTCCTCGTAGAACTCATAATTAAACTTGTGAACTGGGAGTCTTCTGAGAGCTACGACTTGTACCACATGACCGCTGTACCACCTGACCAACCTAGGCTCGGTTTGGACGTTGATAGTGTTGCCATAGAAAAGCATAATTCCGAATCTGAGGACATAGATCCGAGTAAAATGTCAGATGTTGTTGTCTCGAATTACGGTAATTATGATACAAAAACCATTACGAAACCATCACTGAGTGGAAATCGTGTAGTATGTCAAATTAAGTAAAAAAAAATGATAAATGCCCTAATTTTCTTGCTTTTTTTCTTAATAAATGAGTCCTGATGTCTTCTATGAAGGACATCCAATAAAATATGAAAAGTTTTCAGCTTTTTTGTTGGGTTCCAGAAGGATATATTTGCTATAAAGGGGTGCTAAATAAAGAACATCTGAACAGCCCTGAACAAAGATGATTTATTAGAAACTTCTATTGAAACTTCTATTGAAACTGATGGTGCTATTTTCCCAGTGCTTTGCCTGGGGTTTGACCTCTTTGTCAGTGTACAGCCAGACAAAATCAACATGAGGGTTTAATTTACTTTACAACCTGCTGTGGTTATCTCACATCTCAGACGAGCAATGAATTCACAGAAATTTACTGCGCTTAATACAGAACTTAAAGCTGATGTTCCCCGAGAATCCCAAAAAAACTCATTTCTGCTCATCTGCTTTGGATCTGCTGTCTTACAAGCAATCCGCTTGAAAATCTGGCTTTTGAATTCAAGTAATAAGTAAGCAAATAAAGACGCTAACACCTCCAAGGGCATTAGATAACACAACCCAAGGCGACCTTATAATGATTCTTCTTATACATGACATTATAAAACTATATGCACTAATCCACTGTCAAAAAATGATATTTTGAATCTGGTTATGATATTGCTCTGCATGGTTGGTTTAAAGTGTGGAGTGAGAGCTGTTTGTGCCTCTCACCGAGCTTTCCATGAGTCAGTCTGGGCGCCAGCCGGGTACAAATGCCAACAGCCGCCATCTGCCATCAGTTACTGCACCTCATGACTGGAGAATGCAATGCTGCACTGGAGACACAAAACGTTTTATTTCATTAGATCAGTCAGTGGGTCATGACAATACATGAAGATTATTTGTCTTACAGAAGACTGTGAGGCTTATTTGTGTTTAAGGATCCCATTAAATGGTCTGATGAAAGCAAGTTTCTGTTGTGTATTTCCAAATGCTAAGTCCTTTTGCAGACAATTTGCAGGCCTGGGTGATTCCACCTTACTCTTCTTTTTTCTGTAAGAGCATCAATTTACATTTTTGAGGCTGTAATTGGTGTGGGATTGTACATGATTTCTCATAATATCTCCCTTAAACTAAACAAAAACATATGGGAATATACTTGAAAATATAATTTACAAATTACGATATATTAAACAAACCTTTCCATATTGGGAAACTAGTGTTTTTATCTTTCAATTTACTGCAGTATACATAAAATGGAGTAGGGTAGTAACTGATTACATGTAATCTAGATTACGTAATCGGGTTCCAAAAATCAAGTACTACAAATTAGAATATATTACATTATATAATGCTCATAATAAGATTACAGTTACTTTTTTTTATTTATTTTTTTTTCATAATTTATTAATTCTCCCTTCTTCTTCTTTTTTTTCTCTTTAAAATTTTCCTTTCTAAAATCCTACCATGTGTTAAAGCAATTAGCTTTGAATATATTCACAATATATAATGGCCATCTAAAATAAAGTGGCAATTCCCCATGTATTACTCAATATACTGTAATATTTTATTAACACAAAATATTATTCCACTTACAGAAACAGTACAATAGGACTGGTTTGTAGATTTGAAAAGGGTTTAACATGCAGCTTAGTGCTAACTAAAAAAAAAATAAAGAAGGAAAAAAACTAAAATCTTAAGCACACAATATATCATGTTGCTTTTCTACACAGTACAACCTTATAGGCCTAGGTATAGGTGTTATGGGCTAAATGCCCCTTATGTAAGGCAAGGACTAACAGAGCGCTCTTAGTTCCAGCTAGAGTATCCAATGTATAGCTACAGATTACAGAGGAGGAAAATCCGCCTCTTGTCCCCCCGAATAAAGAGGCATTTTTGGTCTATGCGACAGATCTGACAAAGTCACTCTTTGTTGGCTTGGCTGTGACTCGCTTGCTCTTATCAAACATCAGCACTTAGGAACGGTTAACTTACCTAGCCGATAAACGCTCCACACCTCTGTGGGAACCTGGCAGCCTCTCTCCCACCAGCCTACAACAAGATCCGCTGAATGACAGACAAAGAGATGGGTGAGTTTCTCATGCCGGGTCTCTGAGGTACAACATCAACAGAGGAGCATAGTAAGAAAAAGTACAAAAGACACAATTATGAAACACTGCACCTTCACATGTATGCCATGGGACAGAGGATACAGTTTCATTTCTCAATAGGTGCAAATGGCCTGTATTTGTGGGATGAACCAAATGACTCATGTTGAGGCTATATTTCATAAACTTCATTCTAGTTTTCATGAAAGTACATTTTTGGAGAATAAACAATCATTAATGAATACAAACAGACACAGTTTTGTCAACTATAAAATGATTTTAACTACTGACATGGGTAAATGCAATAAATGTGTTTAGCTATGGGATGTCTGAGTCTTTAAGCAACACTTCCTCTCAATAAACGAATTAAAAGGAACCTGAATCGCCAATTATACAGTATATAATTATTAATATTATTATTAATTAATATATTTTTGGTCACTTACAGAAACTTGTGCCACAGTGCTAAGCTGTTGTGGGTTGTTGTTTAGGATCTTGTTTAGCTATTTACAGTGTCTTGCAAATGTATTCATACCCCTTCATTTTTTTTTACATGTTTTGTCATGTTGCAGCCTTATGTTAAACTGCTTTAAATTACTTTTTTTCTCACATCAGTCTACACTCCATACACCATAATGGCCAAGCGCTAAACGGGTTTGTAAGAACTTTGCAAATTTACTAGAATTAAAAAAGTGAAATGATTCCTTTGCATAAGTATTCATACCCTTTTCTGAGACACTTGAAATGTAGCTCAGGAGCACTCAATTCGCTTGCAGATGTCACTACACTTCGAGTGGAGTTAACCTGTTGCAAATTCATTTGAATGAGTATGATTTGGAAAGGCACACACCTCTCAAAAAAGGTCTAACAGCTGAAAATGCATATCAGAGCAAAAACCAAGCCCTGAGGTCAAAATAACTGCCTTTAGAGCTCCGAAACAGGCTTGAGTCAAGGCACAGATTTGGGGAAGAGTTCAGAAAAAAAAAAATTCTGCTGCATTGAAGGTTCACAGAAGCATGTAGCCTCCATTATCCATAATGGAAGATGCTTGGACTCTTCCTAGAGTTGGCCTCCTGGCCAAACTGAGCAATTGATGGAGAAGGGGCTTGGTTATACTGGTGACCAAAAAGTTGATGGTCACTCTAGTTGAACTCCATGATCGCATATGCAGATGGAAGAAACTTACAGAAGGACAAACATCACTGCAACACTCCATCAATCTAGTCTTTATGGTGGTTTGACCAAACTCAGTCCTATCCTCAGTGAAGCACATGAAAACCCACTTGGAATTTCCAAAAAAAAAACAACAGAAAAGCCCCACCTAAAATACCCTCAAAATTGTGAGAAACAAGATTTTCTGGTCTGATGAACCTCAATTCCAAACATCAGTTTTGAAGGAAACCAAGCACTGCTCATTAACCGCAGAGTACCATCCCAAAAGTAAAATGTGCTGGTAGAGGCTGTTTTTCAACGGCAGGGACTGAGGGACTCATCAGAGTAGAAGAAAAGCTCAGTGCGCCAAAATATTGAGATAGCCTTAAAGAAAATCCAGTCCGGAGCATTCAGAATCTCAGACTGGGCAGAAGGTTCACCTTCCAACAGGACAATAACCCTAAGCACACAGCAAAAGTGGCTTATAGACAAGCAGTACTGAGTTAAGGGTATGAATACTTATGCAATGTACTTATTTCAGTGTACGTATTATTAAGAATGTACGTACAATGTACTTATTTCATTTTTTGCTCTGTCATTATGGTGTATGGAGTGTAAATTAATGTGGAAAATAAGTAATTTAAATCAGTTTAACATAAGGATGCAACATAAAACTTGAAAAATGAAAGGTGTATGAATACTTTTACAAGGCACTGTATATGGTTGCAAAAGATTTGTTTTAGTTTTATTTATGTTGAATTTTATTCATTATTATACAAAAAAAAAAAAAAAAAAAAATCTTTCTTCGTCCTTATTAAAAATACCCCTCAATCAGTTTTACTCATGAATGAGGAAAAAGCAGGATTTGAATGTTAATTCTATGATTATAAGTAGTGGGCCAATTGCAATACTGTAGCTAATCTAATTACTGTCGGTTAACCCTGGAGAGCAACAGATGAAAACTTTTATTATTCACATTATTAATATAAATGTATTAGTATTGTTGCTGTTGTTGTTTTAGCAACTAGGATATTGAACCAAATGCTAGTAAACCTTATATTGTCTTGGTCAATAGTGCACCAGGCCTTCAAACAAAAGGAGAAAAGCTGCTCTTTGAGATTCAGCAGCCTTTTATTTCAGAATGGGTCACAATCGTTGTCCTATTGTTCCTGATGCATTGTGGTGGAAAGAGGCAAACAAAACACTGCCCTCCATTGCCTTTGTCCTAAAGCTCCATGCTGCATCCATGCTCTATGTCACTATAATGGAGTTTGAGACTGGAAACCCTAAAAGATTGCGTTGGAATGCTAGAAATATTGTTGTGGTATCGTGGGCTGCCATTTTCTCTGAACAGATGCATGACCAGCTGGTTATGGCAAATGTGTAAGATTTATTTTGGAAGGGAGTGTGTACACTATGAGGGCTTAGACAGCATACAAAGCTTGCTAAAACGGCATAATTTAATTCCAGGTAAATTCAGCTATTATAATATCAGGTTTTCAAGTGTGCTCTACTCGTGACTTGTGAAAAGATTCTAGCCAGTGATAGTGCTGCCACTGCTTTGAAGAACTGGATTTGTTTAATCATGATTACATAAAATACTGCCAAGAACTAGTGTTTGGTTAAACTCTTGGAAGAGGATCTGATTACTTTAATTAAACCCAACAGGAAAAAAAAAGATAATTTGACTGATTGGAAATGTCAATTACTTCCAAAAAAAAAAAAAAAAGTTTTCAACAGAACAAAATATTTACAGCATGTTCTTGATAGCATATCTAGCATCTCTCATTTACTGCTGGCAATAGAACATCATAACAAAATTGCATTTCAGGCTTTAAAACAGGTTTCTGAGCCACTAGTGAATTACACAAGCACTCAAAATCCGCATTAATAAATAGTGACTGTAAGTAATTGAGCAGAGAATACATACGCATGTGCCTCTTATGTAAGAAGATAACCGGTTGGTTGAAGTCGACAAGCATATTTGAATATCGCATGCTATTGGACAATAGGCCGGCGGGCAGTCAGAGGGGGCGGGGTTTCAGAGTGACCGAACCCCAGTCAATGTAGCAAATGTACTTAGCTTTGGGAAGTCCGAGTCTTTAGGCGAGTCGGTTCTTTCGAACGATTCGTGAGCTAATTCAAAGGAACCGACTCGTCAATTCACCAATGTATTACATTTTATTGTCTATAGTAAATGTAAATAGGCTTTTAGTTAGGTTTTAGTTAATACTAATAATTTTCACTATGATATATAAGGTTAAGGTTGTGTCCAGTGCCTGTTGTTCATGTTTCCAAATGTCCAAATTTACTTTGGAAATTATTGTTTTCATTAATTCTTATATTCATTGTTAGACTACTGCTGTAAACTCACATGACATCTTCAGTTGTTAGGACTAACAGTTGTTAGGACTTTAAAAATAATAAATAAATACATTTTTGGTGGTGTAGCTAATACCAAGTTACCGTTTTGTTGTAGCAACCATAACTATAGTAACTAGCATTTTGGCGAAGACTATAGTTACCATGGTAAGCTTTTGTAACAGCCACCTATCTTCAGATTCCTTCCAAGATTCAGCAGTGGAGTGAATGTGAGATGATTTACAAAGGCTTTCAAAATCTGTTCGAATGAATCAAAAAGAACCGATTCAAAAGAACTACTCGCTGCGGGAATCGGACATCACTAGTATCTGTCGCGCCGCCAACTGGAAGTAACCGAGATCAAACTGTTCGCGTACAAGTCGTTGATACATACGTGCGCTGCGTTTTAAACGCTAGTCATTCTTCGCGTCCGTATGAGCTACATTCTGTGATTTCTGTGGGTTTTTCTTTCACTATGAAGCTGCTCATTTGGCTATGGAATACTGTAAATAATCTTTGGTCGATAGATTGAAAATCGATTGCAACGCATCGGATATTTGGATATTAATCGCGTGTTTGGTAAAGAAACGATGCATTATGATTCATGGTCATCTAATAACTGGAACAGGTAGGTGTTTTACTGACCCTCTCTGTCATACTATTGTTAGATATTGTTGCCATGTCAGAAATAAAGGAAACACACAGGGACGTGTAGATGATGGTTAGATGAGCGGAGGACATTCAAATCGAGGTGATGGTTTTATGATTGTTTACCACCCACAGTAATAAACAATAATAGTAAACACTCTTTGTTTTCAAACACCCTGCTTGTTTTCAAACGGCAGATTTTCAGCTCTTGACAGCGCTGGATGTTAAATCGGGACTAGCTCTCTACAAATTTAGAAATGTCTCTCAAATACCACAGATCGCGCCATAGAAACACATGGTGTGCAGAGCACTGGACTCGAAATGAAATGGTAGTTAGGGCAGTATGTCAGATGAAAAGCTTGTGTTGGTACACTTTGTCGTTCTAAGCAGGTCAAATAATAATTCTGCTTTATTATCTCAATATTATAGTCTGACATTACCTGAGTGTCGGAATATTGCGTATTTACTAACCGAATAGGTTTTGTTTTCTATCCTGCTGTTACTCTGCTCTATAGTTTACTTTTCTCTCTTGTACAATTGTATACTTTGTTGTATTATTCTATTTGATAGTTTAACTTACTGTACTCTACTTTATACTCCACTCTATATTTAGCTTTATCTATTAGTAAACAGTGGAGAGCTTTGAAGAAAGTGTAAACACATTCAAATCTATTTTACTATGTTCTATCTTTCTGTACTCTCTCTTTACTATTCATTGTTATGCCACTTTACAAACTTGTTCAGAATTAAAAAAAAAAAAATGTGTTCAACTTTATTCTACAGTTCCATACTGTACTAATGGGCATTTTAGGGAGGCCTGTTGGTAGCTATTGACTGGGGTAGATCTCCTGTCTAACAGGGGACAGTGTAACACATTTATTTTTGTCCTACTTTGTGTCCTCTTCAGTAACCTCTCTCTGGTTCGCAGGATCTTACAGTGGACGGGCATGAAGAGATCGGACGGTGTGGATTAGATCATTGGGAATATAGCACTTTTGATTTCTCTCATCTCAATGTTGGGCTCCAGAGGACCTCTGCCTTTGTGCTCTGAAATGAAATAATGGCAACCCATTGGCCTGCGTCAAAGCACCAAGATGATAAGAAAAATGCAGCCGGGTCGTCAGTTTGTGAGGTAAATAATTTTGTTTGTTTTAAGAGAAATGTGAAAGCATAATTTAAAAAGCATTTAGGCCTTTACCTTTAGCGTCTCATGACAGGACAAGTGTTTCAATCAGACACTCTTGCAGTGAAGGCGGGACGTCCGTAAAACTGAATAGGATGGATAGAACTTGTATTAATTTTTTTTTTCTTGATAGTGTTTTGATTGTAATCTATTCAAACTTTTTTCCCATGCAGTTCAATTAAAAAAAAAAAAAAATATATATATATATTTTTTTTTTCCAGAACCTTTTCGTATCTCACATTTTACACCTTACAACATTATATAATGGGCTCATAAAATAGAATTAGAATGTTAGAGATGGAGAGTATTATCTTGCTAGAAGCAGCCGGTGACTGTTTACACTGAGACTGCAATCATTAAATGAAGTAGCCTATTTATTTTATTTGGCAAGCAAAGCCCTTACTTATCTAATCTTAGTAATGTTGTAAGGCTGCCAATTCATAATGTCACTCTTCAGAATACTAGAGTAGCGTTGGATTTTGTGTGTCCACTCTGACATGTGGTGTTACATCATCACTGAGAACATAACGCAGCACTGCAAACGCGTGCTTGGATTAACCCATCAGTAATGGCAATACCAGTGTGTGTGTAATCTCCTTCCAGACTAGGCTCAGGGTCTGTGGGTACAGGAGGTTGGTGGGCACAGTAATTTGCAAACACGTCAACAGATCACTCACTATGTGTCCAGAGGGATTCAGTATTTAAATAATGTGTTTGTTTCTTAAACACAGCCAGTTCTCGAAAGATATTGTTTATTGTAAAGAAAACAGAACATTACTTTGAAGGATTGGTGCATTTCTTGAGAAGTGCAATACGTTATTTTGAAGAAATGTTGCATTGTTTTGAAGGAACATGCATTACTTTAAAAGAACAGTGATTTAGCTGTTTAATGAAAACATCATTGATATGGTTGAGAGTTTAAATCAATAGGCTGATTTAAATAATGTGTTCTGAAACTTTTAACAACATTAAGGTGATGTTCAAACAAAACATGGTTTTGCATTCCACTTTGTTGCATTTCCATTGTTTTTGTATGTAGGCATATGCTAGGTGGAGGTGTTTGACTGCTGCGCTCACTTCTTGGCATTCAAAAACAGTGGTGCTAATGTTAAAAGTATTTATTTGCTTTTCTATACAGTACCATGTCTTTTTTACTTCACTACCTTGCGTGTCATGTTTTTAAATGTAAAACACACACATACAAAGTGTGACACACATTTTTCACAAACACTTGCCTTAGAATCACTAATCGTGATGCTGTGGCACAGTTTTGGGCCCTGGGTGTCTCAGTCCAGTGCGCCTCACTGCTACCAAGTTATAAAGTTAAACAGTAACTGAAGTGCTCAGCAGGTGTGTGAAAAGTCCCCAGCAGACTCGTAAAAAAGCTTTTATCCACAACCATTAAATGATGCCTTCTTGAGTTAACGGCATTTGAGCTTCAGTAAGCATCATATATTTATGTGTTACACAGACTGTAGCTCTGTATAAAAATTTAGTGAGCTGCCTACTTTTTTCTAAAGCAGCATCCTAATCATCCTGAAAACTCTTCTAGATATGCAGAAATAATTGTGAATCACTTGGGAGACAGAGTTAAGAACAGTTTGATGTTAGCATGTTGCTTTTATCTTATGTTTTATACCTTTTCATACCTATAGTATGCCGCCTTAAAGGAGAACTCCACTTCCAGAACAACAATTTACAAATAATTTACTCACCCCCCTGTCATCCAAGATGTCCATGTCTTTCTGTCTTCAGTCGTAAAGAAATTATGGTTTTTGAGGAAAACATTTCAGGATTTTTCTCCATATAATGGACTTCATTGGTGCCCCGATTT
>JAHKKF010483916.1:0-13059 GCA_019740295.1 Labeo calbasu | reverse complement strand
TGAGAGCACAGCTTTGAACAGCACATGTTGTCCCTGAGCACCGTAACAATATCTCTCATAAAGGTTTGCAACTTTACAAAGTAAACAAAGGTCCGAAAAACACCTAACCTCTTGCTAATTAGCACACAAAATACCATTGGTATAACACTACTGCCGCTTCACCGGAAGTTGTTCCCACGTTCTTTTTTACAGTAGAGTCCCTCGGAAACAGGTGGATAAACACAAAGTTTTGGGTCACCATTTGATATCCAAAGTAAAGTCCGAACCACTGTGTCAGAAAACCAGATTGGACCAGATTAAAACTGGCACCCAAAATCAATACAGTAATCAGTAGACCTTAATCAAGTTAGTTGCCATATTACATTTAACACGGATGTAAACAAGCCTGTGAAGACTTGGTACCCACTGTATAAAGGTCCTAGATCATGCAGTTTTCGCAGCTCACAACTTTCAAATCTGTTTTATGGAGTTTCTGTCTACTGAAAGTTTTTTCTTCCAGAAAGGGGTTTCGTCAACTGAGCTACTGATATGTTGTTATAAACAACAGTACACAGTGAGAACACAGTGTACTTCAGTCCCCTATAGCCTTGTTTTCATGCCTGTCAAAAATTAAATCTGACTCTACCCTGACTAAGGTCTATAACTTATTCGATTTCCAAACCTAGCAAATCTAGCAAGAGTTTCCATACTGGTTTGCCTGACCAGTCATGCAGATCTTTTCAGCAGAGAAGCACTAGCTCAAAAAATGTAGACATAGAAAAATGGTGATAAGAAACAGGTTCTTTGTTGAATCAGGTATAATGGACCTTTGTTTTGAAGAGTTTGAAACTGAAGTCAAACTCTTTCAGCGCCATTTACCCCACTGCTATTGTTTTCGAGGACTCTTGTAGATGAACCTCTCTCCCTCTGAAAGCAGCAGCGTTTAATGAAGGGGGGAACAGTTGTGTTGCAGTGGTCTTTCCCTTGACTCTGGCTTGGCACAGCTCTGAAACTGACACATAGAGCGGATCATCATTCTTGAGTGTGTTTAGGTTAAGGTCTAGACTGGCCCCGTCGCTGTGATTTATGGGAGGTTGAACATTTACACCTTGGCTTTCCCTTACTGTCTGCCCGGGCCATTCATCATGGCCGCCATGTAATGAATGGACTTGTTCAGTCTTGTGGACTTAACAAGACACTGGAGTCCAGAGAGTTCAGTAAAATAAGATTACAACTGTGGTCAAGGAAGAGAAAAGCAGAGCGACTCCCTCTGGATTCCAGCCCGGTGTGGTTGAAGGGAAGGTGGCTTGCACAAGTGACCACAGGAGCATTTGTTTTCCTCAAACTGTCCGATTCTACTGTAGTCAGAATGTGAAACTGGGGGGGTTGGTGAGGAGTATTACTATTAAATCACTGTGGATGATGTTGTATACACATGTAAAGAACTCTGGCTAACCTCACCAGAATTCCTTGTCTAAGGCCTGATCAATACTTCTGAATTATGCGGGAGAAGATCCAGCTCTTGTTGTTCTATTCTCTGTTGTGCTCCTCAGTCCTGACAGAATCCAGCATGTTCATGTGAAAAGATTCGAAATTCAAACATTTATAGAGGCTCATACTAAACAGAGGATCACATATAGTCTTATTTAAAAATCTCCACCATATCAAGGGATCTTCAATGGTTCTTTGCAGCACTTTCGGTTAAACAAAGAATCCGCTGTAGCTCTGTGGAAATAATAAGTTATAAGAAGGTTTTGTTTTTTTGTTTTTTTTTAAATTATGTGTATATGTGGCCCTGGACCACAAAACCAGTCATAAGTACCACAAGTATATTTGTAGCAATAGCCAATAATACATTGCATAAGTCAAATTATCGATTTTTATTTTATGCTAAAAATAATTAGGATATTAAGTAAAGATCATGTTCCGTGAAGATATTTTGTAAATGTCCTACCATAAATATATATCGAAACTTATTTTTTTTATTAGTAATATGCATTGTTAAGAACTTCATTTGGACAACTTTAAAGGCTATTTTCAATTTTTTTTTTTTTTCTCAAAAAATTGACCCTTATGACTGTTTTGTTGTCCAGGGTCACATATTTATGTTTATACAGTCACAGTATGTGCATGCAGTATTCATGTTAAAGGTATATCTATCATTAAAAAAAAAAAAAAACATTCAGTATTGCACAAGAAGACAATATTGAAAACACGTACTGTAAATACGTAAATATATAAAATTATTTATTAATTCATTTTTATATTTTCATATTAGATGATAGAACAATAGAAATTTAGATTTATTATTATTATTTACAATTATTTTTTAAACATTTTTAGCATTAGAATTTTTTTATTTATTTTAATTGTGTCTATTTTTTTTTTTTTTTTTTTTTTTTTTTTGGTTTAAAGGTTTATTTATTGTTTAATATTTTGGTTCCACTTTATATTAGGTGGCCTCAACTACTATTTAGTTACATTTAAATTAATAATTTGATACAATGCACGTATTGTGTACATACACATTTTTACATTGCACTTGTATTGCACATATATTTTTTAAAAAAATACCTGCATGTAATTACATCCGTAATTAATTTCTGTAATTTCTTTTATAGTTACACTGTTGATCCATCCCTTATACCTTAACCTTAAACCTTTAAACCTACCCATACCACCAAACCTGTCGCTAGCCTTACCCGTATCCCACCTCAGTATTTTGGAATACAATATGAACATAATAAGTACATTGTACTTATTTTTTGATATCAGTGTATAGTAGTTAAGGCCACCTAAATTGAAGTGTGACCAATATTTTAATTAAATAAACCCAGTAAATGTGGATGTCATCACATAAATTTTACATAACTTGGCAAAACTCCTTAGTCTTCCAGCTCCCTAATACCAGCCCAAGAACATAACTGAAACATTTATAAAGCCACACGCTTGTCTGACATTGTCGTAAATGTTCCTGAACAGTAGCATTGCGCTGCACACGAACATGTCCCTGTTCCATTTCACATCAGTTTGTTACCTGACAAAGGTTTTCTTTATGCTTCTAAAACACTCACACTCACTGTGCGACACACACGTACACACACAAAAACACTCAAAGAGCTTTTCAGCACACTTCTCCATTGATGTGACTCGAGAACCTTTACAGAAATGAAGCCATCTCCAGTGACATCTTACATATCACTGTTATTAAAAGGCTCACGAAAGCTCTTTCTCTGTCCCTCTCCCACTCTCTCCCTTTCAAATTCTCTAATAGCTTTTTTCAAGGAATAGACCATGCAAAATTCATCAGAATCCAGAGAGGATTGGATGAGAAGCTGGTGACAGGCAAGCGTTGCTGGGCTCAGCAGCTGTACGGTGGCTTTCAGCTGGGGGAAAGCAAGAGGTAAACCGTCAGTTTTCGATATGACAGCTTCTGATAGAAACGTGTCGTGTCATTCAAACGTCTAGCATTTTGAACGGCACCACTGTACGTTTAATATATACGAGGGAGGACAGCAAAATCAAAGTGCTTTACGCGAGACAAAAGATGTTTTCCTTTGTTTTACATCTCTAAATGTCTTTTTCTATGGGTAACGTATAATATGTTGCTATGAAAAGTGTTCACTACCTTTGTGGGTGCAGCACCTTGTCACCATTGCAGTACTTTCAGAAAGTGGTAATATGTGCTCTTCAGAGATAGGTACGAAGGTACTGGACTATATAGTGACAAACTGTTGTAACTGTTTCAATCTCATTTGGCTTCTAGTGTAAAAATACAGATGATTAATCAAGGCCAAAAATAGCACCAAAACTAATTCTAATTCTAAAACTAATTATAAAAAAGTTGCCTCTTGGTAAACTTGTCTTGTATTCTTATGAAATGAGATTGTTACAAGCATATAAATCACATACATTTTGTGTTATAGCTGATGCATTTTTGTCATAGTGTTCACCAAAAAATGAACATTTAGTAATAATTTATGTTGTTCACTCTCTCATGTTGTTGCAAACCGTTATGGTTTGTTAGAAATCAAAATGAGTTGAAATTGGAGTTTTAAGTAAAATTGCTCAAATAGTACCTTGTTCTTCCACTTTTTCCAAAAACCTAAAAAAAAAAAAAAAAATTTCTAAGGTGTAAATATAAAAAAGATTTTTAAAATACATTTATATCTTTATAAAATAGTAATTCTGTATTTGTATTTTACAATTTTACATAATTCAGAGTGTCGCTTGATGTTTCTTTGAAACTATTTGTGACTTTTACTATCAGTTTCTGAGTGAAAATTAAAGAAGCGTTAAAAATAAAGGTAATATATATATTTTTTTCACAATTTTGAGTTTATAATTAGCGATTCTTGCTTGTTTTCTAAGAACTGTGATAAAGTCACTATTTATTTAATTTATTTTATTTTTATTTATTTTAAAAATATATATTCTATTAATTATATTTTTCATTTCATTTACTTTTTTATGTTTCATTTCATTATTTATTTATTTATTTATTTATTTATTTATTCAATTAAAAAAACAACAACACATTTTTGCGGACATCTTTCTTTATAAGCCTAAAGTAAGTTTAGCAATTTCACTGAATTCACCCACTGGACATTTATTCAACTATTTTAATAATTATAACTTGAGGTGAGTAAATTTTACATTTTTGAGTGAAACATTCCTTCAAACGTGTGAATTTGCTATTGAATGAATGCTAACTTTCTTCAAGAATTATAGACTTCCTTGCTTCAGAAAACAGTCTGAAATCAAAGCCATTGCTGCTGGATCACTCTTCTGGTCATTTAACCTCCTAATGGTTTGCTTATAGTAGCCCCTGTCCACTTTGGGATGGGGGAGATGGTTTAACAAAAACAACATTACACACAGCAGCTTTCTCAGAGTGTTTTTACTCTTTAAGTCGTCCTTTGGTGTCTCTGTTTCTCTGAGCATATGGCCAAGAGAAGGTTCATTACAGAGGCAGACTTTACGTAACCTCTGAGCCTGTGAACTCCTGCCGAGAGGCCAGTTGGATCTCCTCCATCTTTGGCTTCCTCCCTTCACCATTACACCCCTAGTGGAGGGCATTCAGAATCCCACCGATCGCCTTCATTTGCTACTTTCTAACCTTCTCTCCGTTCCAGTAATGAGGGTGTACTTTACTTATTTATGTGTTTATCTGAGAACTCATCCCATTCATAATACATGGGGCAGCGCACCCCTGTAGACAAGATAACTGCAAAGTCCTTCTTTTATCCCTCTTTTCTTATTTTAGCCTGCTTGCCCCTGTGTCAAAGTCTGGGAGGACCAGTGTGGTTTGGTTGGACTATCGATTTGGCCGGTCTTCAGCTCTACCCCAGCTGTGTGACCTCTTTTTACATAAGAGGGCACGGGACTCATGCCAGACCTAAACAGATACTCTGCAACTCATCTGCTTGGCATTTTGGTAGATGTTTGACTTCATCAGTGTGTGCTGAGTAATAATTATCCATCTATGAGCAATGTCACATGTGTAGCAGTGCAATATGGCTGTATATCACCACGGTTGTGATTCAAGTGAGATCGTTTAATAGTGCTCTTCGGTCACTATTTAAATGAAAAAATTCTGTATTGAATTTTTTAAAAATCACAGCTTCATCAGAATGGAACGAAGCTTGGTGACTTTTATGGCATTTGGAATGTGCACACACAAAAAAATTGAGGGCATGATTTTAGTAGGCTAAATGGTCTTAAAAAAAAAAAAAAAAGAAAAAATAAATAGTCACATCTGTGGTCTTCGGCCAAAAATTACAGACCAAATAGAGAATTTTTGTGTGTACAATCTACAAATATGCCACAATGCAGAAAAAGTTCACAGCAATAATGCGGTGAAACTCTAAAACATTAAGAGTGCAAAACCAACACATCCACACACACACATACACACACACACACCTATGAACTGTGAATATTTAAAATAAAAGCAATAATTTAATGCAGTAAAAAATGGACAGCAAGGAAGGAGTTATACTTTAAAACATCAAGAGTGCAAAACAGGCATATCCACTCATGCACACACACATACATGCACTCACAGACACACACACACACAATTATGCACACTCAACTGAATTGGTATGGCTATATGCATATAGCCAAAACGAGTAAGAAAACTGAAATCAGATCAGACCCAGAAAGATTAAGCTCTGATAAAACATCATTTTTGTTACATTTTTATAGAATTTTAATGTTTTGTGTAATAAAATGCCTTCAGGTTTGACTGTAGTAATACTAATTCAAAAACTGACTATTCAAATCAATATTTCAAAAAAAAAATAATAATAATAAAAAATCTAAACCTTTACAAAATGTTGTTTTTTGAGAATAATAAATAATAATATATAATAAAAATAAGTATTTATGTCTAAAAACAATTAGAAAATTTATAGGCTTTTTATATAGAGCTCTATAGGAATCTATGGGCTAAACCATAACCATGTTTTTCTTATTTTACTCCCACCAGATGGCATTAATCAGGCTTCAAAAATTGGATTTTAAAGGCATTGACTCTATTTTAACATGAAATATTGCATTAATTGAAAAGTAATATAAAAAACTATATATACTCCCAAATGAGGAGCACCAGAGGGTTAAACAATTTGTCGGCACGAGTGTGTAAAAGCATAAGAAACAACAACATAATGTCTTTAAACACAGAGTTGCTTCATTGAAAACTTATTGTATTACTGTATTAAAAGCCCTCTGTATTATGTTGAGTATTATGAGAGAGACGGACTAAGTGAGTGTGATTACCTGCATCTCATACAGCTCAATCTCATAAATAAAGAAAAATGAACTCCTAATACTCTAATATAGTAAACACGATAAAACATTAGTTTGAATGTCCGCTGAGGAAAGCAATATCTTTGTCATATGATCCTTTTATCTGTTAAGGGTGATTTCTGATGACAGCACTGTTCAGTGCATTTGTTGGCTGCATTTTACAAGGTGTTGTTGTTGAAAGTAAAAATAACTTACTTGTTTACAACAGCGTTTCAGTCACTTTCAATATAAAAGTCTTACTGCTGACTCGCCCTTAAAAGCAGTCTCTTGTCACCATCTAATGACGGAATAATGCAAATAAAATCACCATCACAAACACACACATGTAACACCATTTCCCAATACTAAATACTATTAATTTATTATTTGTTTAAATTTTTATTTTTTTAATAATAATATTTAATAAACAACAGCAACAACAACAGTCATCATAAAAGTTGCCAGGAATTCAGTCAAAAGTACAAAGGCAACACTCTGATAGACAGCACTGAAGTTGCATAAACTATAATGTGATGAGATTTAGCCCTCAGCCAAAACGGTTTGCTCTGGAACAAATAATAGATTAATGACACCAAAGACTGCTTGTTGGATTTATCCAAAAACGGATTATAGCTCATGTTTAAAACTATAGAGACATCGGAGCCAGCGGCAAAGTCCGGAAGAGCTAACCGAGGTGAGGCTGCTCATTCTTGCCTAAAAACTGTTCAAACTAAATTTTATAATGCAAAAACAGTATTATTTATGACATTATAGCGGATTTTGGGCATCCCCCATGACACTTACTCTGAGAAATATCACAAGCGGAGTGATACAAACGATGAAACGGTTGGAGTCAACAGTGAAATATCAGTAGAATATCACACTCCTCTCAGCCAATCAGATTCGAGGACCAGAAAGAACTGTTGTGTATATCAGGGACGTTTCCTCCTCAGAGGCAAGGGAGGCAGTGTCTCCTTAAAAAAAAAAATGGATGAGAAAAAAAATAATAGTACAAAAATAATACGGTAACACTTTATTTTAAAATGTCCATAAATACCTAATTAACCCTCTGGGGTCGAAAAAACGCGCCGGCGCGGATGGTGGCAGTTATTCTGATAACGCCAAAAAGAACTTCAATTACTCATTTTTAATCATACAGATAAGAGCAATACATCAATCGAATCTGTAAGGAATCTACTTTTATTTGTGTACACTCATAATAACAACAACACTCTTTGTGATATAAAGAAAACAAACAGGGTGTGCAGTCTGTTGGCTGCTTATTACAAACTGTAACCACAGGCTGTTCCATAACTTAGTTATATGGTAAGTACATTTTGTTTCATGTAAGTACAACGGCTACTACTAAGTACTTAATTAGGTAATTACTCTGTATTATGACACCTTAAAATAAAGTGTTACCAATCACTTATTTTTCTAAAGTAAAATCAAGCAGTTAAGTTACAGCTGGGGTCCACTTTTTCTTTGACTCAAGGATGTTATGTATTTAGAGGTGGAGGTCAGAGAATTATGCATTTAGAAAACTTTAAGAAGAATCCTTGAAGGAACTTAGATGAAACTTTAAATTGTTGTGTCTGCTTTTAGTGCTTTATAATGTTATTTGCTATGCATAGGAGCACAACTGTACAAAGTTAAATATGGATAATAATTACAACCGTTATACTCTTTAAGAACGTAATGTTATTTTGATGAGGCTTTGAGTGGTGTTTGTTCTCTATAAGTGTCAATTACAGTAAAAGTGGAGAGAATTGCTGTAAATACAGTGGAGGTAGATATTAACCTCATGCTCATAGAGGTTTTTCAGTGATATTCATGCTCACATACTGCTCTCGTTTATGACTGTTGCCATAAGCAATCCGACAGAACAGGAGCACCTCTCAGGATGCTGATGGCCTCGTACCGAGAACATATAAAGAGGCCAAAAATCAATCAGTCTAAACAACACTCAATAGCTATAGCAAATGGAGAAGGAGCACATTTTTCTTAACATCTGATTTTGCTGGGAAAAGCATTTATAATCTAAAAAATGTAAACTGCAGTGTTTGGTAAAGACATTTTATCTATATCTTGAAATGATAAGGGAAACCGTGACCAGTTGTCACATAAGTGACATTATTCTCTATTGTTTTTTTGTTTGTTTGTTTTTTATGCTGGCTTCAAAGATCTTTCTGTTTTTCCCTCTAGGTTAGTCAAATTATCATTACATTTTGGCCGTAGTTGCTTGGTAAACATGAAAACACAATAAATCCAATCTGGCATAGATTGATGGCAAGCATCATAAACGTACTGTATAATGAAGGTGGATTTTAACCAGACGGTTAAACTATGTTTTCAATGCCATTTTTCATAGATGTCAGATTTTGTTTGTTTTTATATTGAAAGATTTACTAATTTTTAAATGTTGTCATTTTATAAAATTAATTAATTACAGTTTATGTTGGCTGAAAGAGCTGTTGCATTTTTGCTGCATAACTGGCTAATAAACCTATATGAGAAATGTCTGCTTTCCATTGTGACAACATCTCCTGCTATTGGGGCAAGTTGTCACAAAAGGACAATGTGTGTTTAATCAACTGTGTCTTTGCTTCTGGCCAAAAAAAGTGGAAATGTTCAAACTTTTCTGTAGTGTAAAGATGTTCACAAACATGCCATTATAGGAACCAAAGGCAAAAAAAAACAATGATTTGTTTAAATTTGACCCTGAATGTTTTACTGTGACATTGAGTATGCGGCGACCCTTTCAGTCAAACTAAAGCTTCTCCGCTCTTATTGTCTTCTTTTCATTAACTGGCTTTTGGTGATCAGGATAAATAGGATCAGTTTAATTTTCATAAGCTCTTAATATCTGTTAAACGCTAGCTGAATAATGTAGTTGAAATTAGATCCAGATAATTATCCTTGGATATTAGTCCATTAAGAATCAGATGAAAATGCGTTACTGAAAAGGCAGATAAAAAGGCAAATGTTATACAGCTGATAAGATGAGCAAAGCGATAAAAATGGAGAGAGAAAGCATGAGCATGATGAACAGAATTGTAAATATCTATGTATGTATATCAGAAGGAAGTCACATGGCACAGCAACCTCTAAAGCCATAATGGGCTTTTAAAAACATGAATGAGGGAACGCGGGAATTTACGGCCTGAAGCAGAGCGCGGCTCATCGAAAGCAGGTGATGTGCATCGACGGGCCATTCTCCACCCTCAGACCAGCCGGAAAGGATGCACTCCTAATGCCTTGATTATTGTATTATTCTCACCTTCATCCACAAATGCTTGAGAGCGACCCATCAGAATGTAATCTCTCCCAGGGGAAGCGGTGGCCATGGCTGCTGTTTGATTTTCTGTCATGGCTGTGAGGCCTAATGAAAACTAATGTTGGGAGAAGGGAAATGACTTGTTAAAAGTAGCAGGGGCTAAAAATTGAAGAGGGTGGATGGGATATTACAGAGACGCCTGGCTCTCCATTGGCCCCCGGCACTCCTCCTTTTCTGGCTCCTTGGCCATTTATATTTGAATGTTTTGACAACCTTGTAAATTGCAGTATTGATCTATGCCATAGCGAAGAATAGAAATACAAAGTCGTGAGGGACAACCGTGAGTGTGTGTGTGTGTGCGTATTGATGATTGTAATGAATGATATTACATCAGATGACCTCTGAGATGTGGAAGAATCTCTTTGGTTTTAATTTGAGCTGCCTATTCATAATGCTGTCAAAAGAAAATCTCCAAATTAATAAAAGCAAGTGTCATTAAGATTCAAGTGTGGTTCAGTAACTGGAAAAATAGAGACTTGAGGAGGAGGGAAATGACAAACATGCAAGGAAGAAAACCTTTTCATGAAAGAACAAGAGGTGAAGGAGAGGAAAAAAATTAATAAGACCGGTGACCTGGTGACACTGACAAGCTGAAAATACAGAGAGTTGGTTGTTTGCCTTGATGATGCACAGGTTTTTATGCTGCTTTTTTTTGTTCATTTATTTATTTTTCCTTTGGTTTGCAAGAAGTAAGGAATATGGAAGAAATCATTTAAAATAAGCCTTTATTGCAAAATAAACTTAGACAGGTTGGACTAGGTACCATCCTGAAGGAGTTTATTTTAAAATAATGACACAGAAGCCCAATTTTTTATAAATAAATGTATTTATTTATTTATTTATTATTATTTTTTGTCAACAAGGATGCATTTCATTAATCATAATTTTAGAAAATATTTCTGTCAAAATAAATATTTTTAAAATAAATTTCTATTCTACTTTTATTCGTCAAAGAACCTTGAAAAAGGAAAAAAAAAAGAAATTGTTTTAATTATTTTCTTTTAATTAATAAATGACTTAATATTTAAAAAATGATACAAATATTATCCAGCACAACTGTTTTCAACATTGATGAAAATAGTAATGAATTAGTTATTGTTATAGAAATGATATAAAATGTAATTACATATTTATATAAAAATGACTGATTTCTGAAGAATCATGTAACAGGTTGAAGTAATGATGCTGAAAATTTAGCTTTGCTATTTAAATGATATTGCACAATATTTCTTTTTGTGTATTTCTTATAAATAAATGCAGTGTTGATGAGAATAAGACATTGACATTAGATGAGGTTAACAGATCTTTATTAATAGATTTTACAAACCCCAAACCTATTATTGGATTAAATTATCAATAATTAGAATTTATTTATGTTGTAGATTATTTTAAAGCTTCTGCTAAGAAAAATCCATTTCCATGTGGTGTCAGTTAGATATTCTACAGAGAGACTGTAAATTGATGTCCTTTTACTTAAGATGACTAATACTTTTACTAACATACTAACATACTTTTAACATTGTACTTATGAAAATGTATGTACAGTAATGATTTTGTACATACTGTATAATATAATTACACTTAAATCTAACATAGTCTTTTATTTCTGAATGACTATTATTTTCATTTTTGCCTCTGTAATGACAAAAGCAGCTAGATAATATTGCACTGTTGAATGAACATTCCTAGAGAGTTATGCAGTGTGTGATACAGAAAGATAGATGATATCCAAGATTGTCATATTGGTAAATGATCTGTGAGGATCCACACTCTCAGGCAGGGTTGGATTCATTTCATTTGCTTCTGAAAGCATAAAGCATTCAAATAGAAATAGCTCTACACATCTTTGCACTTTCACCCTTAGCAACTAAGCATAAAAATCAAATACTAAGGCCAGGCCAATACACAAGCTGCTGAGTGTTTGTCTCAAAACAACTGACCAAATTTGTGGGGAAAAAAGAAAGAAAGAATTGAAAAGACAAAAAAATATCAACCATCCCTTTTAGGAAATATACATTTTCCTATCGCAACACTTTTTTTGCATTTCTGCATATTTATTTGTGTGGTTAATTAATGGTTTCTTTGTTATCCATGTGAAAAGAGTAAATGAGAGCAAATGGATAGACTGGAGTGTGGGCGTTCAACACATTCACGACTAACGTTTTTAGTCACTGATGCGTGACCTTTAAAAGCAACTAAACTGCTTTTTGTCTGAGCTGTTTTCCAACTGACAACATATATTTGGCAAACATACAAACAAATATTTAAATGCACCAAAAGAAACTCACTACACCTTAATTTATTTTTACAGTTTTTCACATTTGCTAAAACACTAAACCCCATTCTTTAAACCAAATTCTCAATAGCCTAAATCAATAGGTCAAATAAATCATTCTTTCTGCAAAACCTTAAACAAGTTTAGGCAGTTTAGACACTGTTTGCATATCTCATGCAGAAGTCTAAACACATTCTCACTCACTAAGACACAATTTGCTCTGTGATGAACTTGTGATGCAAAACCCTAAACACAAGAAAGCAAAAGTTAAGCACAACTGCAACACGGCTGTCATCATTTACATACAATCATGCACAGAAGGTCCGTAAACCAGGTCCGTAAACCAGTCAGTATCTGGTGTGACCACCATTTGCCTCACCCAGTGCAACACATCTCCTTCACATAGAGTTAATCAGGTTGTTGATTGTGGCCTGTGGAATGTTGGTCCACTTCTCTTCAATGGCTGTGCGGAATTGCTGGATATTGGCAGAAACTGGAACACGCTGTCGTATACGCTGATCCAGAGCATCCCAAACATGCTCAATGGGTGACATGTCCGGTGAGTATGCTGGCCACGTAAGAACTGGGATGTTTTCAGCTTCCAGGAATTGTGTACAGATCCTTGCAACATGGGGCCGTGCATTATCATGCTGCAACATGAGGTGATGGTCGTGGA
>JAHKKF010483900.1:0-11256 GCA_019740295.1 Labeo calbasu | reverse complement strand
TTTTTCTCAGAATTGCTTGTTTATGCCTTACAATTGTGACTTTTTCTCAGAATTGCGAGTTTATGTCTTACAATTGTGACTTTTTACTCAGAATTGCGTTTATGTCTCAAAATTTTGACTTTTTTCTCAGAATTGCGAGTTTGTCTCACGATTGTGACTTCTTTCTTAGAATTGAGAGTACATCTTACAATTGTGACTTTTTTCTCAGATTTGCATGTTTATGTCTCAAAATTATTATTTTTTTTTTCAGAATTACGAGTTTATGCCTTACAATTGTGACTTTTTACTCAGAATTGTGTTTATGTCTCACGATTGTGACTTCTTTCTTAGAATTGAGAGTATGTCTTACAATTGTGACTTTTTCTCAGATTTGCGTTTGTCTTAAAATTTTGACTTTTTTTTTTAATTGCAAGTTCATGTCTTACAATTGACTTTTTTCTCAGAATTGCGTGTTTGTCTCAAAATTTTGACTTTTTTTTCTCAGAATTGTGAGTTTATGTCTCATGATTGTGACTTATTTCTTAGAATTGAGAGTATGTCTTACGATTGTGACTTTTTTCTCAGAATTGCGTGTTTATGTCTTAAAATTTTGACTTTTTTTTTTAGAATTGCAAGTTTTTGTCTTACGATTGTGACTTTTTTCTCAGAATTGCGAGTTTGTCTTACAGTTGTGGTTTTTTTTCTCAGAATTGCAAGTTTATGTCTCACAATTTTGACTTTTTTCTCAGAATTGCAAGTTTATGTCTCAAAACTATGACTTTTTTCTCACAATTGTGAGTTTGTCTTACAACTGTGATATTTTTCCTCAGAATTAAGAGTTTGTCTTGCAATTGTGCGTTTTTTCTCACAATGACGAGTTTTAAATTTCGTGTCTTTTTTCTCAGAATTGTAAGTTGTCTCACGATTTTGACTTTTTTTCTCAGAAATGTGAGTTTGTCTAACGATTTTTACTATTTTCTCAGAATTGTGAGTTTGTCTCATGATTATAACTTTTTTTTCTAGACTTGCAGTCAGTGAGTTTTTTGAGTGGATTTTTGGTTAAATGTCTGGAATGAGGTCTATGGTTAACACAAGCTTGAGATATTTTCACATTTTATTCTACAGCAAAAAAAATACATCAGTAATATGCAAATCGTGATTAAAAAAAAAAAAACTTTTACATGTCTTGAAAAAGGCTAACAATACACTTCCTGTTTGTAAATTGTAAATAAAGACTGAATGATATTTTCAGCAATAATTCAAAAGCCTGACAGAATAAAAATATTTGCAAGCAATATATATTGCCATTTCAGGTTATTGTTGACAGTTTTATCTGTGTAAATTTTGTATTTTGTATGGGCATGTATGTGCTATCATAGAAATTTACATCATTTTGCTATTATGACAAAAATCACAATTGTTACTGTAGGTAATAACAAAATATTATTTTTCTTGTTGCCTATAGACAAATTAGTGTGTGAAAGGTATGCTGTAAGAGAGAATATTTTTTAAAAGTTTACAGGGCCAAAGGTGCTCATAAATGCAGGAATGTATGGTTAAGAACCAGAAGCCATTGTGTTACAAACCTTATGACATCTGGACTAAACTAGAAAGTTCAAGGCTTTTGAGAACTGTTGCAAAACCATTTATCGAACATCTCTGATTTAGCACGCACTAGTTTTGAAAGTACAAAGTCATGAAACAGTATTCATTGACCCTTGTAACTCACAGATGTGTTGATTTAAATTAATGTATCTGTTGCGGTATTGCAAAGCAGCTTAAGTATTTTTCCACGGCTCATTTAGGATACACTATGTCATTTTTGTCACAAGGAGGCACTCCAGCTTGAACAAAGACAGACGGTGAGACTGTTGGTTTCAATTCTCTCAAAATAGCTCATGAAGTGCCAATTCATAGTCTTGGGAAGGGATCGCTCAGCACGAGGAACTGCATACAAATGGCACAAATGAATAAGTAAAAACAGATCGTCAGATTAATTAGCATGTCACATGGTTAGCTTGAGGCTAGGTGAGTGGACGGTTTGTCCAAGATTGCAGCTTAGAAGAGCAAGCTTTTGTTTGCTTTGTCTCAAAGCATGAGAAGGAGGTGAACTTGAGAAAGAAGAATTTTTTTTTTTTATCTGTCTCAGCAAAATTCAGAGCACACTGACCCAACAATCTTAATTCAACAGTAAGGGAGGGTGCTCTCACCCAGGCGTATGTGTTACAGTACAATACTCATAAACCCGAGCGCTGTAACTACCCTGGTGAGCACAGGGCTATTAAGCATTTAATCAGATTAGGGGAGATGGGTTAATATCCCTCTCACGGAGCGCTAAATATAGTATATTCGAAGTGCCGCTTAACGAGAGGATAACGTTAGCCCTGCCCAGCCCCTTCTATGTTAAAACTCCCTCAGACCCAATTTCTCATCCAGTCAGACCTGGAGCATGAGCTAAGCTAGCGCACGTATGCCAAAGAGGGAGCTAAACTATTTAGGCTCTTATTAACATGGGTGTTTGCTAAGTTAGTTCCCAATGCCACATAGCTAAGGTACCACTCACCGTTTACTTTCATGCATTATGGCATGAATTTTTATGTGAGTTCCCTGGACATCACACTCTGTGACCTAGCTGTTGCTTGTGCCACACTCGATTATTTAAGCTACAGGAACTCTGCAACAGTGAGCAACATTTGTTTCACAAATGACTGATCCTCAGCCTTTTTAGGCAAGAATCATATTCTGCTTTATGAAAGTGCAGAATTTTACCTTCCAACTTAAACAGAGGAAATATTAATACTTTGTCTGAACCGAAGTTAAACTATTGCAAGCATCCAGTTTAAACCAGTCTAAGTTGGGTCCAGGATCTTCCAGAATCCCTTTTAAATTCCAATTCAGTTTTGAATCTAAGTAGCAAACTGGATGCAGAATTGCAATTTGAATTTTAATATAAAGATGTAACCAGCAGGGTGGAAGAAGAACACTTCATTTCCCACAATGCATTGCCTATGCTGACTTTCTCTGAAGTAGAGTTCACTAAATTTCTCTTTCTGCCATTCCAGTTAAACTTCTCATGTGGTCTGGCTTATTAAATTTACATTCACCCTCAGAATTCAAAATGAGTCAATTATTTAACTTTCGATTTTGCAAAACCTTGTGCAAGACCAGGTGAATGTCAGTAAACCAACTTAGGCTGGTTTAATTGGTATTTTTTCCCCTTGCAGGGCTCCTAGTGGAAATACGGACACTGGAAAGAAGATGAAAAGAGAATGTGAGAGACTCAAACTTTAGAAAGCAGCACAAATCAAAAGGTACCAAATCTACATATCCGAAAGTTTTACACCCAAGTCAAGGGTGCTATAGCAGCAAATCCTAATGAGAAAGTACAAAGGGGAGAAAGTAAATGAGGGAGAGTTGGGGACAGCTGGAGCGATATCCTGTCTATGGCAACATGACGCAGGCTGCAATAAATCTACTTGCACTGTGTGCTGCTTAGCCAACAGTTACAGGTCTGTTGAGAGACATACTGTTGCCAAAGTACATTAAACATGCAAGATTATATGTATAAATCGTTAAACAGGTAGATTGGTGCATCCTTTAGCCAACGGTGATGTACTCTAAACAGACTGACCATCTGCTACTCTATGCATAAGGAGACTAGCAGTTCAGTTACTATAGCATTGTAACAACAAATGTTGTTTTATATGTGTTAATGAGCTACATTTTTCCTGGAGGAAAGACCATCTTATACTGGCATGTGTTTATAAGCTAGTCAAAGCTTGTTCATGCTAGCAAGTGCTTTTAAAAAGCAAAACCAAGCACAACAAATGCTGGTCTTATCAGCTGGGTGTGTGAATATCATGCTGTGTATTGGTTTTGTTAAAACCTCAAAACAGGAAGAGATAATCTATGGACCAACAACAAGAGATCAGGGTCAAACTGTGACTTTTGTGGGCCTTTTCTTTTTTTTGTTTTTTGTTAACAAACAACACTGAGCCTATGTAATTAAAATCACCATTTAATGAGTCATTCATGCTTGCATCTGAATTCACATACAACTTTAATTTAGTAGATAAAACACACATAGGCTGAGACATTCACACTTGTGTGGGTTCCCAAATGTAATGACTCAAAATGAAAATTTACACCAACGTTTGTTGAGAATTTGCTGCACTAATGCTTGGTTGGGTCTTTTGAGTCATAAAACACAACAGTACTTTTCACAGCATTAGAGTACGGTCCTAACTAGGACCTTAGCACAAACATCACAATGTACAAAAATAGAAGAATCAGTAGAAAAATAAGAGATATGATTACATGCGAGTGAGTGTATGGAGGAAAGCGTCCATCTCTGTATAATTAGTTATAGTGAATTTAACCATAAGTACATTTGACATTCTCAGGCCCTGTCCCAAATTGCAGTCCTGCAGATTTGTGACAACCTTGCATGCATGTGACCATAGAGTGTCCATTTTTTTGTTATAGGAAGGGTGCTCGTACACCCCCCACCTCCCCTTTGGACTATGCACCTTTGGACTACTGCTGCACAGTCTATGCAGCATTGCATCACCAAAGTGTAGACTAGGTTGAGGACAGCAAGGGTTTAGGGGCGCATTTGGGACAAGGCCTTATCATACGGCCGTTGCGTGCATGTGACAGCAGGGTGTCCCTTTTTTTATGTTTCTGAAGGGTGCTGCTGTGTGCCTCTGATGCCTCCCTTCTGCCCATTCAGCATCTTTGGACTACTGCTGGACAATTTAAGCAGGATTGCATCAACAAAGTGTAGACTTGGCTGAGGACTGCAAAGGCTAAGGGAAGCATTTGGGCCAGGCCCTTAACATACAGCAATTGTATGCATGTTACCGTAGGGTATCCCAGTTTTTGATTCTGAAGGGTGCTCCTGAGTGCCCCTAATGCTTCCTTTCTGCCCATTCTGCATCTTTGGACAACTACCGGACAATCTATGCAGCATTGCATTACCAAAGTTGGATGAGGACTGCAATGGCTTCAAGGAAGAGATTTGAGACAGGGCCCGAACATACAGCAATTGCATGTTTGTAACCGTAGGGTGTCCCATTTTTTTGACTCTGAAAGGTGCTCCTGAGTGCCCCTGATGCTTCTTTTCTGCCCATTCTGCATCTTTGGACTACTACCAGACAATCTATGCAGTATTGCATCACCAAAGTTGGCTGAGGACTGCAATAGCTTAGGGGAGCATTTGGGACAGGGCCCAAACATAAAGCAATTGCATATATGTAACCGTAGTGTGTCCCATTTTTCGATTCTGAGGGTGCTCCTGAGGGCCCCACCTTAGGACTACTGCTAGACGGACAGTCTATGCAGCATTGCGTTGCCAAAGTGTGGACTTGGCTGTACTGGGGACAGGGCCTTATGTCAGAGCACCCAGGTTCAGATTTTATGGAATAATTCAAGTGGGGGATTGTGTTGCATTAAGTTCCAACATCATGGAGGTGTTATTACATCAAGTATTGTTGCTTCACAATCTTGAGGAATATCAAGAATATCTTTGGTATATGTCCTGCTTGCCTTAAATGAGCTTCTGCTTCTCACTGCTGTCTCTTTGCTGGTCTTAATCCCCCAGGTTATGCAGGTCAGATGTGTCAAATGTATAATCTCTGGATTTGGTGGCTGTGTGATAATTAGACCTTCAGAAAGGCGCCATGTAACCTGGATGTAACAACAACAATTTGGACTTAAACAACTTTCATTAATTCTCTTCCTGTTCAGCCTCAACCTATTTTACTTCCCTGCCTTAGATGTAATGGCATTGCCCTGGACATTTTAATCTGAGCTTAGCAAGCACTGAGCCAACAGTACATTGAGGTCAGTTTAGACGAGACAAAAAGCTGTGAAAAACTCATATGTACAATCTTAGACACAGATATACAAATCTTGCCAGTGCCTCGGATGGACGGTTCTTATGCAACACTTTCATATAGACCCCCAAATTAATACATTATAAGAAATAGGTCTTACAACTATTAGTTGGAAGTTCACGGTCAAGTGGCCTTTAAAATTTGTCATCCATCTGCTATGGTACACAACCCACACTCATATATGACTCCAAAAATATGCCTTTACTAACATACTTTAGAGTCATTCACAGAGCGACTTTAATTTTTCACTTTAAGGCACTTAATTGATAATATGGGTATCTGGTATCTATGAGAATATCCTTGGCTTGAAAAAAGTGTCCATTGATTTCAGTATGATAACATGAGTAATGAGCATTAAAAAGTAATTTTTGCTAATCTATCTGCCCTTTCAATACAAAATGCAGGATATCCTTGATTCTTCAAGTATGTCTATCACACAGATATGTACACAAACACAAAGATAGTCTCTTTTGTGTCTGTATTACTCAAATGCTCTTCGTAGGGTTTCCATTGTGTTTCCTCTCAGCCAGTGTTGTGCTTCTGTAGGCCTGGCACGTAGCCATGAAAAGCGTAGGTAGAACGTGCTGCTTGATGGGAACAACTCCAAGTTACCTCACTCTCCCTCCCTTCCTCAAATCCGACATGCTCGTAGCTTCTTGCAACGAGCTGGCAACAGCCAATCGGGAACGTCTTGGGTTTTCCTCACATTGTAGAGCACACAAATACAGACTTGTCAACTGGTTTCATTGGGCGAGTGCTCTAATTAGACATTCCTAGAAATATTTGAGTTAACAGTCGGTCAGTTGCAGGGCAACCATGGTGAGAATGTGTGGGTGGGCTGGCAGGCATAGACCGGTTGAACCTGAGCAATGTAGTAATTGCTGAAGTTCCCATCCGCAATGTACGGTGCAGGCTGGTAATAGCAAGTGACGTTAGCCACGTTGGGAATTACATTTTGCTCTGCCAGAACACGTACTGCCAACATGGTGATGAGGCTCAAAGTCTGCCGCCTTTCGTGTCCCATCAGGCATACTGTACTTTCATTGACGACACTGTACAGGGTGGTCAGGTACTCATACTTGCGGTCCTCTAGTCCCACAAAGTGATTCTGCAGATATGACTCTAGCTTGCGCCTTTGTTCCGCCACATCTGAGAAGTCGATGAAGAACCGGGAGCACATGTAGCGTTCGAGAAGCTTCATCTCAGCTTCCGAAGCTGCACGAAAACCTCGCACCAACAGGTGGCAGTACTTCAGCAAGCCGCCACCGCGGATCTCCTCTGGATTTCGCGTGCAGATCAATTTCCGTTGCAGGTGGTCCAAGGCTACGTTGAAGTCTCCGTACACGCTCTCTCCCATGATGGAAGGGTGGAACGTCTCAGCCATGGGATTCTCAGAGCACTCGTAGAAGAGGAGGAGCGAGTCCAGACGGATCTGAAAAGAGTCAACGCTGAACTCAAACTGACGTCGCAAGGAATCCACAAACTTTAGTTCGACATTCTTCCCGCTGTTGTTAGAGAGGGAGATTAGACTCCAACGGTCTGAATCATTACATACTTTCACCATCTTCTGCACATAAGCCTCCTGATGAAAGAGAAAGAAAGGTTTGGAGGGGGACAATGTTAGCATGAGGCATTAATCAATGAAATTTGTTAAAATATGAATATGTTAAAAGGTGGAACTGTACAGAAGGGTATGTAGGTGCAATGTGAAATGTTTGAGCAGACAAATAAATAATTCTTGAAATCATTTCCCTGTGCATTTTTGAAATGTGTGCAAAAAAAGGGTACATATGTCTGCAGTAAGACTACAGTTGCTAATGTTGTCACTTAAAGTTACTTTGCATAACCAGTAAAGGCATTCCATCACATTGCTGTAGCTTTAAATTATATCAGCCTTATTTGCATACATGAAAACGTGGTCTGCCTTTGCATACACATAGAGTGCATAGAGAGGAGAAAGCGGATCCATCGTAAATTGGTTTAAAGAAATCCTCTTTGTAGTAGAAACCAGCGTTTTTACTACCAGTGTAGTTATCTTATTGCAGCTTCAAAGTAATATATGCTGTCTAGGACGTCTAGGTCCAGTCAGTGTCAAATTATAGCATGTCGTGCACTTCCCCTTTATTTAACACATTAAACATATGGAATTATATCAGTTACTAAGCAGTCATTTAGCCGAATCTCTCTTATCCAAAGTGACAGTACACTTAAATTAAGGACAGTCCTGATGGAGTAACCTAAGGTTAAGTGCCTTGCAGGAGGGTGATGAATCAACTCCTGCAAAGTTTGAATCCACAACTTTTTATTTACTAGCCAGGATTTTTAGCTACCTTGCTTAAAAACATATTAAACAAAACTAAACAGGTTTGCAGGTTTTGTCTCCCAGCTGAAAAGTTCTCAAAGCCAGAAAAAGACAAGTTTATGCTGGTTTAAACACTGGGTTACAACACAAGTAAAACAAAACCAAATGTTTACAAATAAACCGGTTCTAAATGCTTACCTTTAATGTAACCGGGGTGATTTTCTCTTTATTCACTCCTTCAGGCAGGAAATCCAGGAGGGAGTCGAGAACGATATCCTTGACTGTCTGAAACTCCAGTTCTCCTTTCAGATCCGCGCAAAATATGAGGTCCAGGTCCTTGTAGCCCAAACCGCTGTCCTCGTGGAGAACGTGACTGGCCGCGGAACCGTTCAGTCGAACCTCCCGGACGTGGATCTTGCGCTCTTCCATGCGACATCGCACGACTTTGACGATATCCCGAGGTTTCATCTCCAAAGTGGGGAAGTTCCATTTGCCGTGAATGGGGATGGATTCGGTGAGGATGACATCCAGACGCTTCACCTGCTCCCAGTTCAGCACGCTTAAATTATTTGGATTATTTTCCATGGCTAGTGATTAGAGATCGGTTTGTTAAATTGTCCTACAGTCAGGTTGTTTGGCCGTATCACATCAAACGAGAGGAGCGGATGCGAGAAGAAAATGCTGTAACTTCATTAAATAATTCTAGATAAAGTATTTTTCAGTCAGGCAAGAGTTTATATGCACGTCTGTGCATTCGTGTTGCATGCAGCGTGCTGCCGCTGCGCTCACCTCTGTGCGTAAAAGCTCTCCAGATGTCCCGTTTGCCTTTGCGCACAGCGCTGAAGTTCGTGGCGAGGGCGGTGAACGTGGGTTCTCACGGCTCTCGGGGGGGCCGTGATGATCAAAATGCTAGCTGCATGATTGCGATGAGTTTTCGGGTCTGACAAAAAGGGCACGCCTTTTCAAGAACGCCACTGTCAAATAGCAGTAGACCCCGTCCCTCTCCTCAACTACAGCGAAAGCTGAAGGCTTTGAGTCTTTACATGTTGTTGTTGTTTAATTCTGTGAAAAAATAAATAGGCTATATAAATAAGTCGACCAGTAATATGCAAACCATGTTAAAGTGCGCACTGAAAGAATTTAGATGCGCAGTATCTATAATACGCAGGCTAATGTAAGACCTACCTGTATAGTCACATTGTCAGCTGTTGCTCTGTACAAACTGCTGGTTGCTCAAGTCATCTCGGTTGCTCGTAGTGAGGATGTTTAAAGATTAACCCGTAAAGTAAAGCAGGAGTGACGGAAAATTTGAGTGACAGCTGCGTGAACCAATCCAGACGGGCACTCCTCACCTATGGTAACGTTATACACCGTTATACCCATGTACGATCTGTTAAAGCAAATATAGTAATATTTATAATAAGCTGTGTATATGTATATGTATATTTATTCTCTTTCCGTGGCCCAAAAGAAACAACTGCACTGGTTTATGACTAATAATTCTAAACATTCAATTTGGTATATGACTCAAAAATGGCATAATTTCCAGGCAATTAGTGTTAAGTAATAGGTGATATGGATTGATAATGAACCAGTTAAAATGGACTAACAAAACATTATTTCTACTTTATAGATAAGCCTGAATGTCAATGCTGCCCTCTAGAGAAAGACATCATGTTTGGAAGCTGAATTGTACCTTTATGCAGGTGAGTAAGAATCTTTAAAGCACATTAAACTAAATGTTTGCATGGGTTATAGAAAGAAGAATAAAAACATTATATTTCTCAGGGAACATTTACAGAAAAATATCCCTAAGTTACTGTATATCTCATGTCCTAAGTGGATGTCCTTAAAAGAAAAATGCTGCATAAAGAAATGTCCTTATTCGCTTCTAAAAGTACCGCAGGTTTTATTTTAGGGTTTGGATTGTGTGTTAGGGTTAGTCTGTAGTAATTGTAATTAGCTTAATTTAAGGGCAAATGCAGTCCCTGTTTAGATGGCTACGCTAATGTGTGTTTGTGAGGGAGTGAGACAGACGAGTGTGTAACTTTGTGTGTGTCTGTGTAAGAAAGGCTAGTTGGTAACTGTGTGTATAAATGACTGACCGTAATGTCAGGTCAGGCTAGATGTCACCCAGAATCTGTCAGGGGAGCGGACCTGCGTCACAGCGGTAACAGCCAATAAAGCAGGATTATTCTAGATTACCCCCTACACCATGACTCTTGGACGCACTTCTCAATGTGTGAGTGTGTGTGTTTAAGAGAGGAAAAGAAGTGAAGAGAAGAAAATCTGAAGTGTGTGAATTCACTGTATCTACACAATGCATGAAACACAAAACAATCTGTTTATATCTGTTTTTCCTAGACATTTCATCTCATAATCAAAAGGAAAAAATATATTTACATTTATATAGAATGATAGAAATAATAATAAAATTCTTTGTCATGAAATGCAGTCCTTAAAATAGTCCTTAGTTTCTTTATGCAAACTTTAATATTTTTTTTGTTCTTTTTCTCAAAATAATAAATAAGATAATTTGCTTAAAATAAAGACTGCTGTGATATTTATGTAGTTATGCATTTACATATTTCTGCATTTTAAACAAAAAATTAATTGATGTACAGTGATAATAATAATAATTAAAATGTTAACTGTCATGAAATGCAATGCAAAAGTCTTGTTTTCATTGTGCAAACTATAATTAAATGAATGCTCTTATATTTTATTTATGCATTTAGACATTTAAAAAATATGGAGGGCCAAATTACTCAAAATTAAATAATTAAATAAATGTTGAAATATATAAATAAATCGTTAAATGCATCATTTAATTATTGAAAGCATGAATAAATGTATAAATATTTATTTATTTAAATATGTATTTATTTATTTAACTTTATATTTATTTAAATATTTATTTATTTATTTACTTAAATATTTATTTATTTACGCATTTATTTCTGCATTTATTTATTGCCTTCACATTTCATTTTGAGGTTTGCGGTTGTCGGCACGTCACTCAACAATAGTGGGCGTCACCTTTCCAGCTCGATTACTTTGGTCTTTCTAGTTCAGGCG
>JAHKKF010483891.1:0-17065 GCA_019740295.1 Labeo calbasu | reverse complement strand
ATCTATCTGTCTGTCTATCTATCTATCGTATGTCATTTGTTCCATCTATCTATCTATCTATCTATCTATCTATCTATCTATCTATCTATCTATCTATCATTTATTTGTTCTATCGTTCTATCTATCGTTCTATCTATCGTTCTGTCTATTGTTCTATCTATCTGTCTGTCTATCTATCTATCTATCTATCTATCTATCTATCTATCTATCTATCTATCTATCGGTCGTTCTGTCATTCTATTGTTCTATCACTCGTTCATTCATTTGTTCTATCTATCTATCTATCTATCTATCTATCTATCTATCTATCTATCTATCTATCTATCTATCTATCTATCTATCGGTCGTTCTGTCATTCTATCGTTCTATCACTCGTTCATTCATTTGTTCTATCTATCTATCTATCTATCTATCTATCTATCTATCTATCTATCTATCTATCTATCTATCCATCTTTCGTTCTATTGTTCTATTTGTCGTTCTATCGTTTTATCTATCATTTTATTTATCTATTGTTCTATCATTATTTCTATGTGTCGTTCTCATTCAACATTTATGTATTGTTAAAACTGTCATATGAATTTCAATGCATTTTAATGACATTTTCTTACATCCTTACTTTAAGTGCTATTCTGCAGTCTATTTGTACCTCAGTTCTATTCAAATTCAGGACCTTACTGATGTATACAATGCTTTCTGACTCTTGCGTATGAGATCCTGTTTGGGTGTTCATAATGGTATGTAAAACTGTTTTACATCTCAAACAACAGTCTGGAAGGAAAAGCTGGTGGACGTGTTTTGCAGGCGACGCGAACTTGTTAATTTGAACATACTCCTGTGACCTCCTTGACTCCTTATTTAGTGTAGCAGAAGTACATTTGGTTACAAGTATTAATATAACAACCTATTTTAAATGTGAGAACTGATAACCAAGTCTCTTTTAATACAAGCCGGTTCTTGAAATAGCAGATTTGTCACATCCTTTTAAGTACAAAGAAATGAAGTTGAGGAAATTTCTGTTGACAGTCAACAGTTGGCTTGCATGGCCCGTTACATCCGTTTGGCATCTTCAGACAGAGTTTGAAAATGAGAGTAAACCTGGCATAACCTGTTTGTCAGTGAATTCAAATTGAGATGGCATTAGGTACAGTAGCTTGTCTGACCCATTTGGAAACTGAGCCAACTGATATTTAGTCTTTTGACTCTTAGACTGGGTGTTAGAAATAAGAGCCCTGAGCTAAATTCAGTCACTGCACATCAGAGCTGACCGAAGCACCTGCACTGTCAGCACACTGTACTTAAGTCACAAAAGTCGCCTGTCTCAACTGCCGTTGACTTGTATATATGACCGTACATATGTTGTTGCTGGTGGAATGTGTCACTGTGGTGCCAGAACGTATCTATTCTGTCGGCGGTTGGGCGGCAAGTCTTTTTAGCAGCTTTTCTTAGCAAAAGCACTGCCCATCACCTCTTCAAGTGACCTCAGCTTGATGGGGACCTTGCTGCTATTTTGAGATATTTTGGACGCCACCGTTCAAGGCTGGTGACAGACTAATGATGGCATTTCTGTACAGAGCAGTTTAAATGAAAGGTTTTTCAATATTGTAATGTTGAGTTTGAGTTATAGGTTGAATTTATAGCCTCACTCTCCCAGATTTGGTGTATTTGATGGTTTGAACCTGTTTGAAGTTTGCTGTTTTAGGGATGCATGGATATTAAAATTCTGCTCAATACAAGGTTACCTGATAAATGGCTTTTTTTGTTTGTTTGTTTTTTTGTTTTTTACTATTTATTATTTTATTTAATACTTATTTTAATAATAAAATAAGTTATAATTTTTATTTAAATATTTAAAAGTTATTTAAAAAGGGAAGTATTAATAATATTTTTATTAATAATATTTTACTGTTTTGTCTAAATAAACAAAAATTAAACACTAAAATCAGTTTTAAATGCTACACTTAAATTTAGGCATCACAACATTATTATAAACAGTATGCAATATTTATATTCATTGTATTAACTTAAAAAAAAACTCATATATTTAGATATAACTTTGCAACATTTTGTATTGTCAATAAGAAATAAATGTATATAAATCTCATTTTAAGATTTGCTTGATATTATACTTAACAGTGTGATTAAATTGTTTAACAGATGATTTTTTTAGATGATTTAAAATCAATTTAAATGCTACAAGTGAATTTAGGCATCACAACATTATTATAAACATTATGAAATATTTATATTCATTTTATTAACTTTTTAAATAAACTTTTATAGTTTATTTTAAGATTTGCTTGATATTATATTTAACAGCGTGATTTAAATTTTTACGTATGATCTTTTTTTAAATATAACTTTTTTTAAATAATATTTTGTATAAATAAATTAAAAATTAGGCATCACAACACTATAATAAACAGTGTGAAAAATTTATATTAGTTGTGTGAACTTTTTAAATAAACCTTTATAAATTTAGATTTACAACATTTTCGTTGTAAATAAGAAATAAATGTGTATAAATATCATTTTAAGATTTTCCTGATATATTTAAAAGTGTGATTAAATTGTTTTCAGATTATCTTTAATTCGTTACATAAAACTAATCTATTTTAGTAATATTTTGTATAAATAAATTAAAAATGTATCACAAGTGAATTTATGCATCACAACATTATAATAAACAGTATGAAAATTTGATATTAATTTTATTAACTTTTTAAATAAACATTATAAATTTAGATATAACTTTGTAACATTTTTATCTTAAATAAGATTTTAAGGTTCTTTTGATTTTAGGTTATATTTAAAAGTGTGAATAAATTGTAAAAAAAAACCCTATTTTTTAAAAAATAATATTTTGTATAAATTAAAAATTAAACACTAAAATCAGTTTTAAATGCTACAAATAAATGCATCACAACATTATTTTGTACAGTGAAAAACATTTATAACTTTACAACATTTTTATTGTAAAGAAAGAAATAAATGTATATAAATATCATTGTAGGATTGCTTGATATTACATTTAAAAGTGTTATTAAATTGTTTTACAGACTACCTTTAATTTTTTTTTAGATGTACCTAATCTTTTTTTCTTTAAATAATAATTTGTACAAATAAATTAAGAATTAAACACCAAAATCAGTTTTAAACACTACAAAAAAATGTATGCATCACATTATAATGAAAAGTATGAAAAATTTATATTCATTTTATTAGCTTTTTAAATAAACTTTTATATATTTAGATATAACTTATTGTAAATAAGAAATATATATATAATCTCATTTTAAGATTTGCTTCTTATTATTTTTAACAGTGTGATTTAATTGTTTTACAGATTGTCCTTTTTTTTTATAGGTAAAACTAATCTTTTGTAAAATAATATTTAGTATAAATAAATAAAAAATCAAACACAAAAATCAGTTTTAAATGCTACATGTGAATTTAGGCAGCACAATATTATAATTAACAGTATAAGGATATTTCTGATTTTTTTTTTATTTAATTTGCCTAAAAATATATTATATTATATTATTAATTACTGGTGTTTTAAAGATAACTTTCTAAATATAACTTCAGTCTATTTGTTAAATAAGAACTAATGAGCCGTTGTTTATTTGTTGGCCATAGTGACAAATATTTGTTATCTAGTTCTTATATGTTTGAGATTTCTTCCCCTTTAGATTAGCTCTCTACTTTTAGCCTTTGATGACGTAGTCTGCTGAAATACTTTCCCTGTCTGTTTGGGTACGCAGGGTCAGTCTGATTCCTCTCTGAGATGCCCTCCTGTAATCTCCTTAATGGATTTGACAGGATTACCCCGTGAGTGAAAGGAAACCTAAAGGACTGGCAATTAAGTCAAGGCAGAGTTAGTTAAGTAATCACATGCTAAACGGTTACAACTAATTGTCATATAATCTTCGCTGACAGAGTCACGAGTACGTTCATATGGCGTCGTATCAGTGAAATCAGATTTGCACCTTTTTCCAAAACTACCCTCAGGATAAAAGCTGTTCCCAGATGACTCACAAAAGTGATTTACCTCATAGGTGTAACGATGAACATGTCAGAACCCGTACCAAGAAAAAACATTACGTCTTAAAAACAAGAAGGAGTATTGTACATCATAAAAAACTCAAGATAAGACAGAATTTATGAGATGGATGCGTTGTGATCTGGATGTTGCGGTTGGAATGTATAGAGTGTGGCGTAGTCAGTCGGGGTCAACAGGAGGTTAGAGTGTTTGCGAAGAGTTCCGATATGTAAAAACCAGCTTCCCTCTATTCTTAAACCGGACCTCCGGAAATTCTGCCTGTGAAAACATTCCGCTGTCGGAATTCTGGGAAATGATGCTGATTTTGAGATTCACTAATGGTCAGCTGCCGAGTCTTTCTTTGGGTTTCCTTGATTTTTATCTGCTCTCACGATGACTTTGGCCATATCACGAAGGCAGTTTTATCTCTTCCTATTGAGATTATAGCCAAACTCTGTCCGTAAAATATTATATTTTAAGCATCTCTGACAACTTTTCGTTGTTTTATATGCTCGGTTTTGTACTCCTTGTATTTAGGTCACAGCTCACGGGCGGGAAAGATGGCTATCGTATCTAAAAGTGGAACAGGAAACCTGAGGGTGGTTTTGCAATAATGGATTGGCTCAAATGTCTGTCTCACGTGAGAGTGAAAGTGAGCTGTCTCTCATTACACATTTTGTGTGATTCTCTGTAGCTAATATCTGTGTTTCTTGGTGATATTGCTGATGATCTTAGACTCCAAGAAGAGTTTTTTAAAGAGAAGTCCACTTCCAAAACAAAGATTCACATATAATGTACTCACCCCCTCGTCATCCAAGATGTTCGTGTCTTTCTGTCTTCAGTCGTAAAGAAATTATGGTTTTTGAGGGAAGCATTTAGATTTTTCTTCATATAATGGACTTGATTGGTGCCCTGATTTTGAAAAAAATAGTTTAAATGCAGCTTCAAAGGGCTCTAAATGATCCCAGCCAAGAAAGAAGGGACTTATCTAGCGAAACGATCCGTCATTTTTTTTGGAAAATAAAAATGTGTATACTTTTTAAGCACAAAAGCTTGTGTAGCACAGGCTCTGGGATGCGCGTTCACGTACTATTGAATCATGTCGAAAGGTCACGCCGAATGTAGGCAGAACTACAGACTCGGTGTTTACAAAGCGAACGTGCAAAGACTAAGAAAGTAAGTCAAAAACGTACAACGATGTCGGACGATTCTGAACGATACTCTACCTTTTTGAGCCGGAGTACACAGACTATGAACTTAGACGTGATTCGTAGTAGTGATGGGAAGTTCGGACCATTTTACCGACTTGGACTTTTGAGTCTCGTTCAGCAAAATGAATTAATCTTTTTTTGAGTCATTTCCTTCATTTTAGCAAAATATAATTAAAATTTTACGTGTTACTTCCCTAACACATCTACTTCTTACACAAACGTTGACACACTACAAACAAGACAAAGCTATAATGCTATAAGAAACAGAAAAGATTAATTTATTGTTTACCTGGGTCTTTAGTCTATGATTAACTCACCTCACCTCTTATTTGACAAGTTTTTGGGTTTGAGTCGTTCGTTCATCACATGACAGCCCCATAAGATGAACAAACGACTCGAAAAACCCAAAGACAGTAACAGGTGAACTAATTCCAGTACAGAACCTAATAGGATGTTGCACATGCGCGACTGAATGAATCACTCCCCAAGACGACTTGTTCTTCCTGAGTCACATTAAAGATTCATTCAAAATGAACGAATCGTTCAAGAACGACCTATCACTAATTCATAGCATCATGAACGCGCATCCCAGAGCCTGTGCTACACGAGCTTTTGTGCTTAAAGTATACAAATTTTTATTTTCCGAAAAAAATGACGACCTTTGCTAGATAAGATCCTTCTTTCTCGGCTTGGATCATTTAGATCCCTTTGAAGCTGCATTTAAACTGCGTTTGGCCACCAATCAAGTCCATTATATGAAGAAAAATCCTGAAATGCTTTCCTCAAAAACCATCATTTCTTTACAGCTATAGACAGAAAGACATGAACATCTTGGATGACAAGAGAGTGAGTACATTATATGTGAATCTTTGTTTTGGATGTGGACTTCTCCTTTAAAATGTGTGTTTGACCTCTCGTCCCCCATCTGTATAATTTCATGTTTGTTTTGCATGTTTCAGCCTGAAACCCTGTATTCCCGAGCACGGGATTAATCTGATGCTATCAATCCTGTTATGTCACTGCGTTCCCTCGAGGTCTGCATTGTAAGCCTGTAGAATTATCCATGTGACCTGTGTGGGGCTGGATGAGTACAAGGGTTTGTAATGCATGTGTCTGCTCTTTTAATGTTGTCATCACATGAGTCGCATCAGCAGATTCATCTGCGTCAGACATCAGACGTTGAGTTAATAGATATTAAATCCTCGCTCTGCTGATTTTTCAGGACATTTCAGTGCTATTGATATTGGTGCTGTTTAGGGAAGGCCTGATTTTATGCATATTATAAGTCTTCTTCTTGGATAATTAAATTGTTAAAGAGAGAGTTCACCCAAAACTCTGCGATTTCGTCCAAAATATCTTAATTTGTGTTCTGAAGATGAACGAAGGTGTAAGTGTGAGTAATTAATGACAGAATTTTTGTTTTTGAGTGAACTGTCCCCTTAATGATTGTGCGTCATAAAAATAAAAACTGTACATTTATGACATAGTTGAGTGTGCATCTAATAAACCAAGCTAGTTAAGAAAATTATCATTACTATTAGAAATAAAAAGGACGTTGGAGAATATTTTAATACCATATCGGTTACCATATCGGATATTTTCTTTTATTTTTAATTTTACATTCTCATTTCTCCTATTTTTACATTTGCATTACTTTTGTCAACATATAACACTTGAAGTTCGTCTTTGAAATGCTAAAAATAAAAAAAACCTAATTTTTTAAGATCCATAAATTCATGTGTAGCATTTAAAACCACTAATTTGAGTGCTTTATTATGTTATTTATTTGGACAAAATGGTGTAAAAAATGTAATATGTAGTCATTTTTACAACAGCTGATTTTAGTATTTAAGTGTTTTTAAAAGTATTATTATTTTTTTTTTAGAAAAAATAAGAATTTAAATAGTGATTAACATATTTAAGTGTTTTTTTAAATTATTTTTTTAGACAAAATAATATAGAATTTTAATACTGGCCATTCATCAGTTATCAGCCATAATATAAAAACTAATTATGAATTTAAAAGCATAACCATCATTTTAATATAGGTGCATTTTTAAATGTTCTATATTTATATATGTATATTTATATAAATATATGTTTATATATTTTTTCATTTTTATAATTTTGTGATCCATAAACATAAATTCACTTGTAGCATTTAAAACAATTGATTTTAGTGCTTTACTATTTTATTTATTTGGGCAAAATAATATACGTAGTCACATTTACAACAGCTGATTTCATTATTTAAGTGTTTTTTTTATTTTTTATTTTTACATTTTTTAGATCAAATAATATAGAATTTCAATACTCGTCATTTATCAGTTATCAGCCTTAACATAAAAACTAATTATGGGCTTATATGGATTAACTAATATTTAATATTAGTGTGTTCATAAATTTTGGTAGATCTCAAAATAAAAAAATAAAAAGTCTATACGTATAATTACGTGATCCCTAAATTCACTTGTAGCATTTAAAACAACCAATTTCAGTGCTTTATTACTGTGCTTTATTTGGACAAAAATGGTGTACAACATTTTTATTTTTATTTAAAAAATTTTTTGACAAAATTTAACCATAGTTTTAGTATTGGTGCATTCATAATTACCATGTTTTTGTTGTTTTTGCACACGTACTATAGTAAAATCTAAAATGTTTCAAACACATAGCATGCTGATACCATGATCTACTTAGAAATACCATGAAAATACTGTGGTATATGAATATGGTGCTTATATAGTACCATGAAATATATCAAAGTATTATTATCTCTTTGGTTAAAATGAATGATGAACGTTTGAGTCTCTCATATTTAGAGATAAAACAGAAGTGCATGACCTTCCATCCCAGATCTGATATTGTTTTGTCCTCACATTTGCTTGTTATACTAGACCATATGCTTGGTGCTAGTCAGCATGGCATTGTGACGGTGCCGAAAGCCTTGACACGATTAAACGTGTTCAAATGCGCTATCAGCGTTCAAACTGTTTAAGCAGGATTAGATAGCAGCTATCACCCGCGTCCTGTTTCCATCTCTGTTTCTGCTTTATACCAGTTACATATTTACATGTTTCTTTTAGCCTCAGCTTATTTTAGCCCTGATCTTATCTCTGTCTGCAGGCCTCATCGAATAGCTCTGCAACTTGCACACTTGACCAGAGAATACACCTAGTCAGCATTTATTGTGACTCCAGTCTTATTGATTTGTGCAATTGCGCATAGCTGGAGAACATTGGTTAGCTTCTCACGTGGTCTTAATGTAGCACGCTTCATTTGTTGATTGCATAACCGCTGTACTGCCAGCTGCAGCGTGTTGTAAGTGGACAGATCCGTCCGTAAGGATGAAGTCCTCCAGTCGTGACCTTTGGCAGTAAAAACAGCGTGAACTTCCTCCAAAGGGAGAGATGCTGCTATTCCTGGAAGCCAGTGTTCGAGGCTGTTCAGTGGGCAAGCATAATGTTCTCATACTTAAATGTGCAGGATGCAGGAACACAGGGTGCAAACGAAGAAAATGTTTATGTCTGCACTGGTGGAATAATTGATTCTGTGTTTATAAATATGTCTAATCGTTCTGCATCACTAAGTACTGGGTTAACGGCAGGAGTGCTGATCTGCTTCACACTTTCACTCGAATGTGTCAAGCATGCATGATTGCTTATACACTGTGAAGTAAACCTGGGACAAATGGAGGATTTGCCTTAAAAATGAAATGAATAAATGAATACATAATATGTACTTTGCCACCATTTGGCTGATTCTCTGTCTTCCAGAATGGTGACGCATTTTTATTTTGACTGTTTGTTGAATTCTTTGGGAAAGAGGAATGTTTATATTTTGGTGTACATTCAAAACGTAAATAAATTATTAACTGCTGCTCCAAAGTTCAGAGTTATTGAGGTATTTTTAAAAAACATAATTGCTTCTATTCAGCAAGAATGCATTAAATTCTGAAAAACTGGCATTTATAATGTTATAAAAGATTCCTATTTTGAATAAATGCTGTTACTTTGCATTTTCTACTCATAAAGGTTTGTTGAACAAAATATATCACAGTTTCCACATTTATTTTATTTTATTTATTTATTAATTGCATCAAAAATGTGTGTATGTGTGTAGTGTGTATATTTATTATGTATACATTAGTTCACACACACATATTTATATATCTTAAAAAATATTTATATGTATATATTATTGCTGGGCAACGATTAATTGCAATTAATCGCATAAAAAATAAAAGTTTATGTTTACATACTATATGTGTGTGTACTGTGTATATTTATTATGTATACATAAGTACACACATACATGTATATGTAAATATTTAGATGTATGTATTTATTAGTACTGGGCAACAATTAATCGCATCCAAAATGAAAGATTTTGCTTATGTAATATATGTGTGTGTACTGTGTATATTTATTATGTGTATATATAAAGACAAATATGGGCAATGATAAGCAAGTAATTGTGTACAAAATAAAAGTTTTTTTCTTAAATATATACATATTTTTCCTAAATATATAAATTCATGTGTATTATATACATAATAAATATACACAGTACACATGCATATATTATGTACACACAAACATATATTTTGGATGTGATTAATTGTGATTAATCGTTGCCCAGCACTAATAATTATACTTGTATATATTTTAGATTATATATAAATATAAATATTTTATATATAAATCTAAAATATTTTTTTGAATATATACATGTATGTGTGTGTATTTATATATGCATAATAAATATACACGGTACACACATATATGGTATGTAAACATAAACTTTTATTTTGGATGCGATTAATTGTTTGACAGCCCTAATTTCTGAAAAAAATTCTGAAGGATCATGTGACTGAAAACTGGTGTAATGGTTGCTGAAAAATCAGCTTTGCCATCACAGGAATAATTTACGTGTTATAATATTTTAAAGTAGAAAATAGCATGCATTATTTTAAAAAGGTAACTTCAATACGGTATAATTAAATATTTTATAAACAAATATTTTAAATGTTAAAGTAACTGATGATTTATTTGGGAAAAAAACTATAAATTCAAAAAGCAAAGCATTTTAAATTAAAGTTGAAAAACAATTTTTGGCAGCGATTTGTTAATTTCAGAACATGTCAGTTTGTTCACAAAGCGTCCTCATCCTCACTGCTGCTGTTGAATTTCAAGAGCTCTGGTTCTCTCTTTGGGGCTTCCTGCATCTCTAAAATCAATACAAATTCAACTGAGCATGATTGGCGTAATGTGTCAGCCTAAGCTAGCACATCCTGATGGCAGCTTGGTGGATGGCCGTAATGCGTGTCGGCAGTGATCTCATTACGAACCAGATGTGAGCATCAGTCTTGATTCAGTCAGAGGGCAGATCAAGCTTAATGCAGTCTTTTTCAATGTTTATGCACAACATACAGATAGATAGCAAGTTTTACGATAATGTTCTTCAGCTGTCTTGAGTACAAGTTACATCTAACATGGCTTCTACTCGAGCTGCTTTGAAAAGTGTCATTAAGATACTGCGGCAGCACTTCCTGACCTTTAACTAGGCCTCTTTGCTGTGTACAGCAGATATAATTGGGTGTTTGCCCTCTTCCAGTGCTTATGTTTAATTCACTCACATTCAAAGCTGAGAATTATATATAAGTGTAACTCTAGTTAAGCAGGTGCGACTGGTATAGTATCATGTTTAAAGCTCCACTGAAGTGCTTTGAAACAGTGTTACTCTGGCCCGCGAAATCCGTTTTCCTGCAGAGTTTAGCTTCAACTGTGATCAAACTTAGCTGCCTGTAACTTTCTAGTGATCCTAAAGACCTTAATTAACCTATTCAGGTATGTTTGATTAGGGTTGGAGATGAACTTTGCGGGAAAATCGTGGGCAGAGTTGAGAACCCCTGTTCTATGTGTTGACGTAGCATCGATTGAAACAGGAAGACAGGGCGGGACATATCAAGCAGCCCCGCCCAATAGCGTTTTGTTTATGTCATGGTATGGGCAAGAGACGTTGAGCTCAGCTGCATTTAACGGTGCATGACAGCCACAATCTCATCCAAATTGCTATAAATGTAGAATTCTGTGTAGAATTCAAATGGGTCTGATAACTCGCACATATCATTCGCTCCATGCTGTCGTGTCTCTGGACCGGGGCAGACTGACAGCATGAAATCAGACTTCTCTCGGCCCACTGGAAAGCATATTTACACTGTCTGAATTGTTTTCTATTTCCTATATAGTCAGGGTTCCCACCCGTCCTGGAAGACCTGGAAAATTGATGACTAATTTTCCAGTCCTGGAAAACACATGGAAAATGACAGAAAATAGAAAATGTCCTGGAAAGTCTTGTAGTTGTCCTGGAAAATTATTATTTAAAAAAAAGGATTTTTATTCTCCTTTAGCCAAGCCTAAAACAAATAACGCTAGTAGCAGAAAAATGTTTGAACTGACGTAAATCGTAACTGGCCAGTTTCTGCTCCAACCACGCAATTAGCAGTCAGCTCTTTTGTTTTACTTCAGCCGATCTCTGTTCTGGTGCTGCTTTGTTTACTACGGTAACCAGGGAAATTCTGTATCACTGTTGTTCCATTAGCACCACCTGCTGTCAGAGACTGAATTTGTGCTTTCAGTCTGTTTTTGTTTCCTGTAGATATTTTTTATGCAGCATAATTTCAAGATAAAGTTAGCTTCAGATTTTGAAATTTTAAAAGATCAGAAACTGCTCATGTATGTAGAATCCTTGTAGAGCTGGATGATATGGCCAAAATTCGTATTACAATATATATCTTAATTTCAATATGATATAATTCTGATATTGATATGAGCAACATTTTAAAAAGCCTCAGAATTATTGCAAAGAACGCCCACAACAGATGCCTATACAAACAAATTTGCCAAGTCTATGAAACCTCCTTTTGTAAAACCATACAATATTTATAAAAAAGGGTACAAATAAATTAATGTTCACCTTTTATTTGTATTTAGCCTTCAAATACAAATTCATTATCTGCCATTAAAAGAAACATAATTTTCCCTTTTAACAGGTGTACACAAAGCAGTGTTGCGCTCATGAATGCTACCTTATCAGATAAAATGAAAATGCCATTGAAATTTTTCTGAAGAGAGTCACATCCCTTCAAAGATACATTAATTTAAAATGTGCAGTGCTCATGTTTATTCAAAGTCGTCAATAAATGTATGGGAAACGCTGGTAATGTATATTGAAATATTGAAAATCATACCACCGTTATTGAAAAAAATGATATTCTGAAATATAGTGATATTGAATTATTGTCCAGCCCTATTGGATTGTGATTAAAATGCAGTGGTTACCTCTTATTTTAAATGGCTACAGAAAGTTTGCCCTGTAATAGAGCAAAAAACATCTTGGCTATGTAGTGATATTTTCATTTTTTTAAGAAAAATGAATAAATCTGCATTTTTTGGATTTTAGTATAAATATGTTAGCTTTATAGGTTATCTGTAAGCTAGTGTGCTTAAAAACAATGATGAAATTTGCATTCAGAACATATAAGCATTCAAAACTTACAGTCTCTAACTTCCGCCAATGATTTTGATGACATCACCCTGCACTTTAGCTTCTCATCAAAATTTCTGTCCAATCAAATGCTCTTTAGAGCAAAGCGCCCGCCCCCTACACTATAAATAGATGCTGAAGCTGCAGCTGAAATCTGTCACGTTGACAGAATTAGACATGTAGTGCACTATATAGTGGATAGAGAACAATTCAGACATTGCAAATATGCTTTTCATTGGGAAGAATGATGTATGGTTTCGTGTTGTGTTACATGAACCGCCACAGCACACACACAGCCAGGGTTGCCAGGTTTTCACAACAGAACTCACCCAATTGTTCCCCAAACTAGCCCAATTATGTTTCAAAGGGGGTCCGCCGTTAAAAATCGAGTTCTAGGGGGATAAAATTCGCATTTTTTTTTTTGTCTGGGTTTCCCTGGTAAATTCATACTTCAGGGGCTAAATATGACGTTTTTGGGGTGGCTTCAACCCGCAGACTTGGCAACCCTGCACACAGTCTCCTCTGGTCCAGAAACAAATTTGAATTCTACACAGAATGCTATTTTATATATAGATAATGCGATACGAATACGATTGTGGCTGTCATATGTTGTCAAAGTATGGATTGATCATTAGCTACCAAAGACAGAATAACCAAGACTTGTAAAAATGCAATGCTCATTATGGCCGTGAAGCCCCGCCTTCTTAATGAAAGAGCCAATCGTTGATTAGTAAAGTCAGTAAAGTCAGCGCGTCACTGCAGCTGCCATTAGAAGTGAAAAATAAGCTTTTTTTAGTGCTATTGGAGCATATTGAACAATATTTATGAGGCAGTTCTTGTCAGATTTCATTGGTGATTTCAAATATGAAATTTAATTGTAAGATTGGTGAACAGTTTTGGAGAATTTGATTTCCCCATTCAAAGAAATAGGAGCTGCACCTGACTGCCCGAGAGGCGTTTTAAAGATGGCCGCCGAGTGAAATGACTTGCCTTAAATGGACTTTGTTAGCTACAAAGCTAATCATCTAGATGAGTATTTTGACATACTTTTGTAGGCTATTTGTCCGTCAATAAGGTGATCGCTTAAAATTTTAAATTAACAAGGCTTAAAAACACATGCAAATGATACATTTCATGAACTGTCCCGAGCGTCTTTCACGCTGGCCCCGGGCCATCGGGCACTCCTTATTGTTGAGCCCTGACTTCAGTGAACCTTTAAGGCTAACATATTTATATGCCAAAAACTTCCATTTTGATTTCAGTGGGACTTTAAGGACCACAAGAATTTAATCATATTTAATTTTTGTTTTATTTCAGCTTTATTTCAGTGAATGAAAATGATTTTCAACCATTTTAGACAGTTCATCTGCTTTACATATCACCCAGATGGCCACGTCTTGTTTAAGTGGGCGGTGAGACTACAAGCTGTCAAGACTGCAAGCAGCACAACGCAGAGCACTTCCAATCTAGTCAGTGTTGTAAATTAGAGTGGGAACAATCTAGTTCTGTTTCATCGTTTGTGTCTGGCTTGTTCCAGAGCGATAACTCCAGAACGAAGCCCTGATCTTTGATTACAATATTGTTTGACATTGCGTTATCTTTAATGGACGTCACTGTGTGAGGTTCACAAATAGCAAGAGTGGAATGTTTAGAAACATCTGGAATGAGATGAGAAGACATCGGAATTAGATTTGTGTTTGAGGAAGAGGATAGATGAATTGTGCTCGAGAAATGTTTACAAATTCCTTAGTCCTCACTCAGGTCTGTGAACGGCCATTTGTGTGGTCATAATCAGATTTTGGTAGTGTTACTGAGAGAGTGATATGGATTTGGCGTAATTCCTTCCTCTGATTCTGATTCCTTCCTTGTTGTCTGCACTAAATGAAGTTTGATGGTGCTGATTTTGAGTCATTTTCCATTTCCAGTCATGATTCGTCTCCCTTGTCAGTCCTTCCAATACATCTAATGACTGTTGTTGTACTTCTCACTGTGGAGTCTTATTTGTTTTACGACCCATGAAAATGACCCAGGCACGTTAGCACTTAAAGGGATAGTTCACCCAAAAATGAAAATTCTGTCATTAATTACTCACCCTCATGTCGTTCCAAATCATAAGACCTTTCATCAATTAAGATATTTTTGATGAAATCCAAGAGCTTTCTAACCCTGCATAGACGGCAACGTAACTGACACGTTTAAGACCTAGAAAGGAAGTGAGGACATTGTTAAAATAGTCCATGTGGTTCAACCGTAACTTTATGAATCTACGAAAATACTTTTTGTGCAAAAAGAAAACAAAAATAATGACTTTATTCAATAATTTCTTCTCTTCCTTGTCTGTCTTCTACTTGCATTTACAGGAATATCACGACGCATGACGTAGAACGTAGAACCTGGATGCTGTTCCTTTTAATTTGTCTAATTTTCTATGTTTGCTGATATAACTGTTGGCTGTGAGCAGACCTTTAATTTCAGGGCTATTCAGTGGCAGATTTCTTAAAGCACTGAGCATATGTTTAAATGGGATTCTCTTTTAACCTCAGCCGTTGGCTTTTTCGGCAGAGCAGACAGCTGCATGGAAATCTCATCAGGACACAAGGCACTGACTGAGACATCCGAATTCAGACTGTTAAGCTCTGGCCACGTGCCGATAAATACATGCACGTGTGATGCGTTTGTTTATTGTTGTATTCTATTATTGTAGTACAGACTTACTGTTTTTAAGGTGGGGTTTAGAGAGGAGAAGGGAGGATTCACTTTTATTTAATTATTATTGTTTTGTAAATTAGGGTATTTTTTGACTTTTTAATTTATATTTATTTATATTTATATTATATTATATTTAATTATTAATGTATTTAACTATAAGTATTATAAGTGTTATTTAATTATAAGTATTTATGTTCAACAGGGTTATTTAAACCACACTCTCTTATCTCATGTAATATCTTGTTTTGGTACATAAATCTTTTTAATTATTTAACAAATTCAGCTGTGATTTGCACTTGAAATTCAGTATTTTTTCATCCTTGTTTTCTTCCCTGAAAAAGGTCTGAAAAAACATGTGCAAAATAAAAATGACTGAATTTCGAGTGCAAAGCTGTTTGTTTATTCATTTTATACATTTGAATTTAATAATTTTTTATTTTTATTTTATTTAATCATTTTCCCTGCCCACATAACCTTCAGGAGAACAGTAGTTTTAGCAAGTTTTGGTGAAATTTCCTTTTATGCTCTAATTGTGACTCTGTTACGACTATATTTGTAAAGGGGAAATGTCTGTTTCAAGTCTATTTCTGTGTCAGCATAAGCTGTGTGTATGTGCGTGTGCATGGGGATGACCCTGATTCACCCGCTGACGCGCTTTGTGCTTTATCACTCGAAGCGATAATCCTCCACCCGAGTCGCCGGCCTTGAGTGGCTGCTTGCGTCTCATCCTGCTGTTCACTCTGCAGTCTGATCATTGTTTACTATCTGCCACATTGAGCTAGATGTCAAACGGTGAGAAATGAGTGATGCATACCACCATATGTGGTGTAGAAAGACGGTTGCAGCATATTGTCAGTTTTCCCTTGTCTTGAGCATTTTTGGGCATCAAACGTAAGTTCAAAAATTCACAAATAGTTTTGTTTTGTCGTGAATGATTCAGTAAATCAAGCCGAACTTCTGCTTGACAAGCACTTTGTCAGCTACATGCTGTTAATTCCGGAGGCAGTTTATTTTGGCAGTACCTTTATGAATCCACATCCTCTGGACACTCGGGGAAAAAGATGAAGCATTCCAGGATGTCTTTGACCCAGATTTCAGACTTCACAAAGGGCTGCAGAGCGAGTCACAGCATGAATGCGTTAAAGATAAAACAGCTTTGGAAAATATCTGGTATGCGACAGTAGGGCTAGACAAGCTTTTGTCTTTTGTATGTGTGTTTTGTGGTTGGAATGTGTCTAAGTCAAGATATAACAGACATGCAGCTCATTGCATGCTTTGGTATTAATAACAATAATGTAGGGATGCGTGATATATTAGCATCATGCTATTGCTATCAGTATTAACATATATACACACACACACACACATATATATATATATATATATATATATATATATATTCGCGATGCAACCAAACACAGAATTGCGCTGTAAATACTCGTGACAAAATACTTGTAACACAACCAAATACAGAAATGTGTTTCAAATGCTCGCGACACAATCACATACAGAAACGCACTGCACATACTCATGAGACAACTACGGAATGCTCACA
>JAHKKF010483875.1:0-19997 GCA_019740295.1 Labeo calbasu | reverse complement strand
GATCATTTTGACCCATACAATGTATTGTTGGCATACATTGTATTGTATTCTACTGTATGGGCCAGTATATTTGTAATTTTATTTATGACACAATATGAACTTATCATTTCTTCAAAAGAAGTGTGTTTTAAAATGCATTGCATGACACTTATTTTTGAATGTATTCATGTATGTTGTTTCGTTGTATGTTTTGTGTATGATTCATTTGTTCCAAACCACAATAAAATTCAATTGAAATATATAATAACATCTTTTCTGTGATGAGCATGGTGTAATTCCTGTATTAACATTTATTTTGGCACTTTTGGGGAGGCATAAAGTTAAAAATATCAAGGTGACACAACTGTCCAAATATTATACAGAAGAAAAAATGCCATTATTAATTAAAATAATGACATTCTAGAATTTATTTTTTCTTAATTACAAAAATTACTTCTTAATTCTTAAAAATAATACTTAAATATATATATATATATATATATATATATATATATATGAAATTTTTATTTTATTTTATTTATTTATTTACTATTTATTTTTGTGTGTGGTGTAATCAACGTGCAGAATACAATCAAAACAAAATAGGAAATAATATTGTACAGAGGATTTGTCAAGGACATTAAGTCAATAAGTTAAGCCAGTTTTAATTTTTAATTTAGGTTACTAAATTGTCATGTGGTGCAACTCCCAAAAATGCACATTTATGACATCTATTAATAATTAATGACATTTTTGAAAAATATTATGTTAAAAAAAAACTTGAATAAAAAGTGAATAAAAATATTAGATAAGAATTAATTGATTAAATTTTTAATTTAATTTAAGTTACTAAATTATCATGTGATGCAACTCCCAGGAAATGAATATTTATGACATCTACTAATAATTAATGACATTTCTTTAAAAAATACTTAGAAAAAAAAACTTCATTAATAAATAAAATAGGTAAGAATTAAGATGTGTGCACATGTATTCAAGGTGTAAAGAAAACATATTATTAATTTTTACTTCATGGCTACACCACATTACATTAATTTTTGTCTTGAAAATTACATAAAAGTTTTCAACAAAAAATGCATGTTTTAAGTCAATAAGTTAAGCCAATTTTAATTTTTAATTTAATTTAAGTTACTAAATTATCATGTGGTGCAACTCCCAGGAAATGAATATTTATGAGATCTATTAATAATTAATGACATTTCTTTAAAAAACGTCATGAATAAATAAAATAGATAAGAATTAAGATGTGTGCACATGTGTTCAAGGTGTAAAGAAAACAGATTATTCATTTTTACTTCATGGTTGCACCACACGACAATTTGTCTTTTAAAAATTACATGAAAGTTTTCATCAAAAAATATTTAAAGCTAGATTTGTAAGACTTTTCCTTGGTTTTTACATGGACGCTCTCACTGACCCATATACAAACCATGTGTCTTCATGCATTTCTCCGCACAGCCCTTCACATGCGCAAATGCATGCCAACCTTGAATTACGAGCACACACACATATAAGACGTGAACCAATGAATATATACTGTAACAGAGCATATGATGCTACAAACAGAGCCAGGAAAGAGAAACTTGAAAGAGAGTGCAGGAAATGTCGAGTGTGAAACAGAGAATCTGCGGCAGGTTTGGTTTTCTTAGACCTCTCACCTTGCGTGCTACCACGTCGTTGCCTCAGTAACGTGGAGGAATTTCTGACGGGGGAAAAAACAAAAGGCCCGCTCTCAGAAAAGAAGAAAAAAGCGAACGAGAGGCCGAGAAAAAAGCAGAGAGGGAAAAAGCAAAGCACTGGTCAAACAGAACCATATGGGAGAGTGTGGGGCTGGCTTTGATCTTGGCCCACCGCCTGATTGATGCTGCGCATTTCATTTCCTCGTCAAGGCCGTGACATAATGTTTCACTAACACTCGAGACCCCTCGCACTCCTCCTCCAGCGCTCGTCTCTCTTTCCTCATCTCGATCCTCTAATTCACCCTGTTGCCACCTCACCGTCGAACGTTCGGGGACGAAAACATTCGTGCCTCGCTATACAACACGTCCGTCAACGCGGCAAAACATTCTGGGCTTTGAAACGACCTCGAACGTGACATGATACACGAACCGGGATGAGTCTTTCCATATCTGAAGGTGGACATCTGCGAGACTTGTTTGATACGGCTGCGATGACCTCACTGGAAAAAGCAGTGTCATAGATGAAAGACCGTTGCAATCTGTGTTTGTGAGTTTGTTGCTACTACAATGACAATGCAGACATAACAAACGTCCTGGTTAAGCCTCTATAAATTAACACCGGTATTAGAAAATAATGGAGTCGGATGAGGGTGCCAAACACTTGCAGTGGCTTCAAAAAACATTATTAGTGCCTTTGGCTGAGTCGTCTTCGCAGTTTCGAGCATTGATCTTCTAGCTGCGAGTTGGGAATCAAAGCTAGAGATCTTTTGAAGACACCTTGGAAGGTGTCCAAAATGTCCAATATGCTTCAAGAGACTTGAAAAGAAAGTCTTGGGGACCAGCTCTCATTACGACTTTCGCCTCAATAAACTCCTAATCTGCTCCTTATTAATAGTTAGCAAGGTAGTTATTACGTTTAGGTATGGAGGCGGGTTAAGGGATCTAGATATGTCCCTAAAGTGTCCTGAAACATCATATAACAGTGTCCCATTTAGCTTCAATTGAAGTTTTAATTGAAGAGGCTTTGTACAAAATAACTAGTTTGGACCAGCGTCATCAGAAATGCATTAAAATGCATCTGATTTCTGTTTTCGTAAACACGAGCAGATGAATTGGACTGTTATGTTTTCAATCGAACTTACAAATACGTTCGTCTTACGCAATGCCGAGATGAATCTGGGTTGTGACACTCTGTTGTCCTTCTTCTCGTCTTCCCTCAAGACTGACCTTCGCTCACCTTTCTCTCCAGAGCTCCGGGTCACCTCTGCACATCTGGGAGCCATTTCCTCCCCAAAGGACTCACTTCCTGTGGGCAGCCGCTTAACATGGAGGTGTTTCTGCAAGAGGTCATGGTGGGATCATCGAAAAGGTGAGACCGATCCAGTTCCAGGTCATGTGAAATCTACGCCTGACCTCTACGGCAAGACAAAAAAGAGGTTTTATTTATAAAGCAAAAGTCTGAACATCATTGTTTACTCACCCTGATGTCATTCCAAACCAGTTTGATGTTGTTTTAAGTATTTCTTAGTTTAAAACAAGTTTGCCTAAGTGTCCACAATCAAATCAGCAGTTGATAGAATATTTGTGTCTCTGGACCATAATTGAATAAATAAGCTTTCAATTGATGTATGGTTTGTTAGGATAGGACGATATTTAGCCAAGATACAACTATTTGAAAGTCTGAAATCTGAGGATGCAAAAAAATTCAAAATATTGAGAAAATCACCTTTAAAGTTGTCCAAATGAACTTCTTAGCAATGCATACTCTTACCAAAAAGAAGTATACTTCAAGTTTATTTCATTAAGTATACTTAAGTAAAGTTCAAGTATATTATTAAGTATACTTTATGTAGTAAGTATACAAATATCAGTGCACTAGTAGTATACTTGTAAGTATACTATTACTCCTTGGGACTAAATTGGCCCACTTTCTAGTATATAAAAGTGTACTTTTAAGTATACTTTAAGTATAACAGGAGTAAACTTTGAATACACAATTAGGTTCTATGTTTTAGTTTGTACTGCAACTATACTAAAAGTGAACTTATAGGTATACTGATAGTCTACTAATTAAATGCTTGTATAGTCTCAGTAAACTTCAAGTTTAGTAGTTTTATACTGTAAATATACTCGCAAGTTTTCTTTAAATGATACCACTATGTCCCTATTAGGTATTAATTTGTATATTTTGTTATACGCATATCTAAACATACAAAACATCAAAAGAAAGAACAGGGCATCTGCTTGTAAACAAAAACATTTTATTCTAGCTTCATGCATTCTTTTTTATAAACACTTGAATGTGGGTACGTTTCATAAATAATAATAAAAAGGAAATAAATAAACAACATTTTGAACAAAAAGCTGAAAAAAGAGACTATGAATTGGATTCAAAGTGATAATAAAAACATAGATGGAGTTGATCAGCACCTCAAAGTTTGACAGTCATTATTACCTCATCATGAGTCACATTTAATTCCATAACTTTACAGTTTTGATGCATTTTTTTTTTTTTTTGACTGATGATCGTGTTAAAAACGTGTGAAAGCATCAGTTGTTTTAGTTTCTTCTTCACTTGTGTTTTGCAAATTATGTACGGAAGATGTGTAATATCGCCCCCTACCATAACAATGAAAACGGATTCTCAAAGAACAGTTGTGCTCAAATATATTTAGACTTTTTCTAAGTATAAGTCAGGTATATTACATGTCTTTTAAGCATATTTCTGAGAAGTGCATAAAAAGTAGACAAAGTATGCTTTCCTATTTTTTAATTTAAAAGAAGTATACTAATAGCACACTTGAATAAACTTCTATTTCGTAAGGGTACTGCCAGTCAAAAATAAAGTTTTGATATATTTACAGTAGGAAATTTACAAAATATCTTGTAAACATGTATTTTTTTTTAGAAAAATGTATAATTTTGACCCATACAATGTATTGTAAAGTATACTGACTTTTATGAAATGAAATATGCACTAACCTTGATTCTGACCTCATGTTTTCTAAAAACAGCTTAAATATTAGCCTTCAAAACATCGAAATGCCAAAGGCATCATAAACTTGATCTTCATTAGCTGACCTAACATGAAAATAAACTGAAGTCCCACGGCACAGGCGAAGTTTTAAAGATCTAAACAGAACTGTAAATTCTGATGGATATTGCATAAATAGCTTTGGGCTTTTGTTCCGCACACGCGGAATTTCCTTAAATTCGTTTTGAAGCTGCGTCTCCAAAGGACCTTTTAATGTCAGCATGGGCATCTGGTTTCTGCCCGATTCAAGATGGGTTCTTTTCATTCATGTCTTATGTAAATGCTATTGAACAAAAATTACCGCCAGGCCAGACGATTCTTCCAATAGCCCCATCACACCATATGCCCGCTCTCATCTTTAGTGCTCTAAATTCACATCACTAATGCATTGCTTCAGTCTTCCAGCAATGAAGATGATGAGCATAAATGTGCCATAAACACAACATCTCAACTAGCATGAGGAAAACTTGCATTTACAAGCAGATGAACAGAGGATTTATTCACATTAAAAGACTGTTCTTGTTTTCAACAACATTTTTGTTCTTCTGGATTTATTATGCCATAATATTCTATTTTTGTTTTTTTAAACTGCATTTTGCAAATCACATTTTTCTAAACATATGCAAAGGAGCTAGCGCTAATATTGGGCTAAAACAGGGCTGTTAACGGAATGTTAATTTACAGTGATTCGTTATATTTAGCACACACATACATTAAAATGAGCGTAATTAATCATGTCAACTGACCCTGAAAATGTATGAGAAATCTCACCATCAGAGCAATTAGTCTTAATAATGTTCCACTCATGCTTTGAGCTGCTAAAAAACAGCCATCAGTTTAAAAATAAATCATGTTGCCATCATGTTGTTTCAAACATGAAACAGAAGAATCAAAGCAATAAGATAATTTGAAAAATGTCTGAGTGATTTTTGTCCATACAGCGGAAACCACTAGTAACCAAAACAGTTTGAATACCAACATTATTCAAAATATGATCATTTTGGATACTGAAAGACATGAGGGTGAGTAAATGATGACAGAATTTTGATTTCTGGGTCAACGACCAACTTCTAATGACCAATTCGGACATACAAGGCGCTGTCAAACAGGCTGAACTACAAAGAATGAACGCTGCATTGTTTCCCTGGATGTACTGCTGTCTAGTGCACCTTTGTTTCGAAATTTTTTATTACAGCCTAATTAAATTTAAGAGGCAGAACTGTGTGGTAGGTTGTGGGGAAAGGCCCTGGTCCGCCGGGCTCATGTTTGTTCCTTTGGGGAGGAGGGGAGCCAGAAGTTGATTTAATAGCGTTTCCACTTCAAAGTGGCCGTTATTGCTGGGTTAGGGTCCCCTATTACCTGCACAACCCACGGATGCTTTAACAAGCACTGAGGAAAGGAAAGGCCTCTTTGAATACCGAACCCCTGTTACAACTGGGTCTAAATGGGAACAGCAACTGGTTTATACACACCAAACTTGTACACGTTTGCTTTCAAATCATAGTAAAGACCTCCTATTGACTTGAAATTAAGCCAACTGTATTTATTATTGACTAACCCCGATTCGGTTTCTTTTGGCAAATGCGGTATTTAGTCTCTAGTTTTTCTCATTTGGTCGACTAAATACTTGTAATTTTCAGTTTTTAATTTGTGGGAACATTTGGATGTGATAAAGTCCATGTTGAAAAACTGGTTTTGTTTGACTTTAAACCTGAAAATAAACCAAACATGAAGAAATATTTAGAAATCCTATGTGAATTTTTGTGCACAGGCGAGCAGATGTTCTCGCTTCCATCGAAGCTAAAGATGCTCGCTGGATCATTATCAAATCATGACCGTCAAGTTTTGTTCATGTCAACTTAAATGCAGCTGTGAGTGGGACGAACCAAATACTAACGTATTCTGAAATTCCCGAACCTTAACTTTACTTATGGCTGATGATATGACTTTTAAAGCATTGTAGTGTTATTATATAAATTCTCACTAGTGATCTCTGGATGCCACATACAAATTTCTTTCTTCCTTTATGTCAAGTTCTGAACATAGGAAAACGGGAGATCAAAGAGATGTCCTTACAGAAACGCTTATTCTTTCATATGATCACTCAGTGTGTGTTGTAATGCATCAGATATGTGTTAGACCACAAGATGGCAGACATGCATGACAATGAGAACGGTGTTGTGCTTGGTGCCTTCACTCCCAGCTGTTCCTTAACTCCCAATTCTGTGAGGAAAACCCACTAAGAATATACACCAATTGCTAATATGAAACATATGTTTCAAAAACAAGAACCTTGGTAGAACAAATTCACATTCTAAAAATCAACACAAAATTCCAAAAACGAAACTATTTTTAAAAGCAGCATAACTTGCATTCCACAGCACTGAAAGTCATTTAGGTTGCGACTGACATGAATGTGAGTCCACCGAAAGACATTCAATTTCATTTTCTATTCAAACCGAAGGTGCATGCCAAATGCTAATTAGCATGATGTCTATAATTAAACCTGATGCACAGAATTAATATTGCATTGTTATACTGCTACGATAATTCTGGTTTTGTTCATATCTAAAAGGCTTGGTTAAAGATTCCCTCCAGCAATTTCTCATTCTTTTAATCTGACAAGAGGGTTTTTCTCTTTGATCACAACACCTGGACGTCACCCACAAATCAAACGACAGCAGCTTACCCCAAAAAAAAAAAAAAAAAGAAAGACTTCCGGTGGATTTGATATATCCTACAGATGGAATGCTTTTCCTGAGGGAGCTTTAGTTGTCTGACTCATCCTTAAGAGATTCGTGCACTTTTCAGAATTTGCTAAAAGTCTTGAGGTTTGTTCCAGACATGTCACGCACTTATAGTCTTGAGTTGTTTCTATGTCTTGTTTTGACAGGACTTGTATATTTAAGTAAATGTATTGGTAGCACTTTATATACTATGTACATACTATGTACTTGTTATAGTAATTACAATTAACTAGATACTAACCCTAAACCTAACCCTACCCTTACCTTATGTTACCAGAACTTTCTTAGGTACTGTAAGTTCACTGTAAGTATGATAGTTGATAGACACAAGCGTATTTAATTTAAGATGAATAAGCTTTGAAAGTGAAATATTATGTTTCTCTGATTCTAATTTCTTTCCCACATCTCTTTCTAAATATTTCAACACAATCAAAAGCATTTGATTTCAATCCCCTCTCAAAGGGGCCATAGCGTGACTGTCAGTTTCAGACAGCCATATCCTTTCCTCGACAAAAGTACCGAACTTTTCTGGTTAGCACAACAGGATGAAGCACTCTCAAGGTTTTCAGATGTGGCCCAAAAAGAGCCCCCACACGGCGGAATTAGTGTTTACTATAAACACAGAGAAGCACAGCACATGTTCCTTGTGAAAAGTTGCTTTCATTATTATTAATTTCCTCTGGTTTCCTTTTTCTTTTAATAACCATCTGAATGTCCACCTTTGAGTTTTGACCGCAGAACAAGATGTGTTTTTAAAAAAAAGTCTAATCGGCATGCACAGATACCCGCGGTGTTTCTTTCATCCAATTTTCCATTAGAGATTGTTGTTTTGTCCGTAAACATCATGTCAGTTACTATAACGCATTCTCACGGTGCCTGTAGAACCAATTGCATTTCTCGCCAATGTCGTCTGCACCTGGAATGTCGCAGGACCGGCTCAAAACGGGCTATACCAGTAACCACTCTGATGTCTTTCGCTCTCAAAGCCTACTCGCAGAAGTGCTTTCATTTAGTACCTGTAGACATGTCTCAAAGCAAGCCTGAGGAGCGTCTAGCTTTGGAGCTGAGCTGTGCGATCTGTTTGCAGCTGTACCGTGATCCCGTGGCCCTTCCTTGTGGACACAATTACTGCCTGGGTTGCATACAAAATGCTGCCAGCGCAGAAGATCCCAAGTCGCCGAAACGGTGCCCTGAATGCAGGGAAGAGTACGGCAGCCCCGAGAATCTTCCCAAGAACTTCAAGCTCAGCAGTATCGTGGACGGGTTCCTGGTGGCCACGACAGGCGGCGGACTGAGAGGAGGCCCGACGGTGCCATGCGACCAGTGCCTGGACAACCCCATAGCTGCGGTGAAGTATTGTACACGCTGTGAAATGTCACTGTGCCCTGGCCATCTCAAAAAACACGAGGAACGACACCGCTCGGTACACGTTTTAGTGGAGCTGCCCGCCGAACGGGATGGGAAGAGGTGCCCGGTGCACTTGAAGGTCACGGAGTACCTGTGTACGCAGGAGCGGCTGTTCCTCTGCTCCGAGTGCTTGATGGAGGGCACTCACCAGCACCACGAGGTGCAGACGTTTGAGGTGGCGAAGGAGGAGATGAAAAGAGTTCTTGAGGAACTGGGGAAGTCTGTGTCTGACAAGCTACAGATGACAGAAGCTCTGCTGAAAAGCGTCAGCGAAGGCCCTACGGATAAGGCCGAAGATAAACTGGTGGCCAGAGCAAACATATTGCTGGACAACATGACTTCGCTTATAAGTACATACAAGGTAAGAAAGATGTAGATTGATGCGTTCAGACAAAATATGCATGATATGGAAGCAGTTTCTTTTGGTTTTAATCAGCCCAGGCTCATTGGAAATAACCTGTTTATGGTGATTTCTGCAACACTGATATTACATACCTTACTGCAAAGTGAGTGAGTGGTGCTAAAACATGCAATACATGACCTTTTTTTTGTGTATTTATTTATTTTTTATTAAGGCACGTATTGCTGGGTTTCTTCGGGTACGTGTTGCGACAGTCCAGAATTCAAATGTCCTGGGAGTTTTGCCAAAAGTTAATGCTCTGTTGTGTTGGAAAATAACATACCCCCCACAACAGGGGCCACCAGACTCTGTCCTGGAGGGTTAGTGTCGTGCAGAATTAAGCTCTAACCCTAATCAAACAAACCTGAACCAGTAAATCAAACTCTTACACTAGAAACTTCCTTGCAGGTGTAATGACGCAAGTTGGAGCTAAACTCTACAGAACAATGGCCCTCCAGAACCAAGTTTGGTGACCCCTGTCCTACACTAAACCCAACCCTAAACTTACCTGGTAGAGTTAACAAATGCAAAATAAGAACATATGCAAGTCTGCTATTTTAGCTTCCTTCTACACAGGTTTGAGTCATTTTGTCGAACCATAGTTTTGCGGGTACCGAAGCTCTTCACCTCACAAGTGCAATGTCGTATCGGGTGATCTTCTGAGCAATCCTACTACGTTAGAAACCCATACATGTGAAGCTGTATGTGACTGTAACATTTCAAAGTATACATTTTCTAATGTCACAGCGTGTAAAATTGTTGTTAAGACATAACACTATATTGTGCAATGAACTGTGCGAAACTAGGCCGCACTCTGGCCCTGTAAATCATACTTTGTGTGGAAAGGCATAAAAGTAGTCAGCTGTGCAAAAATGACATAAAAACATATGCAAGCGTGCAGTTTAAAGCTCCTTCTACACAGGTGTGAGCTGTTTTATCAAATTGTAGTTTTGCGGTATTCTTTCCGAAGCTCTTCATCTCACAAATGCAGTGTCGTATCGGGTGAGCTACCGAGCAATCTTACCGTGTTAGAAAACCCATACATATGAAGCTGTATGTGATAGTAACGTTGGAAAGTATACATTTTCAAATGTGACAGGATGTAAAATTGTTGTGAAGTCATAACACTATATTGTGCGATGATTTGTGCGAAATTAGGCTGCACTCTGGCCCTGTAAATCATACTTGATGTGGAAAGGAATAAAAGTTGTCAGTCGTGCAAAACAGTTCCTTCTACACAGGTTTGCGGTGTTTTATCCAATCGTACTTTAGCAGAATTTGTACCGGACCTCACAAGTGCGGTGTCGTATCGGGTGAACTACAGAGCAATCCTACCGTGTTAGAAAACCCATACATATAATGTTAAAAAGTGACAGTTTTCAAATGTTACAGCATGTAAAATTGTTGTGAAGTCATAACACTATATTGTGCAATGAATTGTGCGAAACTAGGCCGCACTCTGGCCCTGTAAATCATACTTTGTGTGGATAGACATAAAAGTAGTCAGTTGTGCAAAAGTGACATAAAAACATATGCAAGCTTGCAGTTTAAAGCTCCTTCTACACAGGTTTAAGCTGTTTTATCAAATCGTAGTTTTGCGGAATTCGTATCGGAGCTCTTTACCTCACAAATGCAGTGCCGTATCGGGTAAGATACCGAGCAAACCTACCATGTTAGGAAACCCATATAAAGTTGTATGTGATGGTAACGTTGAAAAGTATACATTTTCAAATGTCACAGCATGTAAATTGTTGTGAATACATAACACTATATTGTGCAATGAATTTTCGCGAAACTAGGCCACACTCTAGCCCTGTAAATCATACTTTGTGTGGAAAGGCATAAAAGTAGTCAGTTGTGCAAAAGTGATGTAAAAACATATGCAAGCATGCAGTTTAAAGTTTCTTTTACACAGGTTTGAACTGTTTTGTCAAACCGTAATTTTGCGGAATTTGTACCGGAGCTCTTCACCTCACAAATGCAGTGCTGTATCGGGTGAGCTACCGAGCAAACCTACCATGTTAGAAAACCCATATGAAGCTGTTTGTGTCGGTAATGTTCAGAAGTATAAACTTTCAAATGTCACAGCGTGTAAAACTGTTGTGAAGTAATAAAACTATATTGTCAGAATTAACAGTCAGAGTTTTACTACCTCTAGTGTTCAATTCAATTGGAAACTGCAGCGATTTGTACTTGCAGGTACGTTTTTTTTTAGTTTTACAGAAATGTACTGTAGATAGAGGCACGTATTTCCAGTGAGCCTGGGTAGTGATGCCAAAGAAATGTCACCATCACTTATGTAAAGAGCAACAGATTTACACCAGTGCTGATGACATACAATCATGTTGCGGTAAAGCACATTAACACTGTTTATATGTGATGTTTTAAGAGTCGTATGAGCACCGTGATGGACGACAAGCTTCATTCACGGGACAAAAGCTGGCAGGCCAGACTATGCGATTTGGAAGGTTGTCTACACCAGCTGCAAGATGCCCAGAAGTGCACCGGTGAGGTTCTGTCTCAATCCTCAGAGTTTCTCTTCATCCAGAACTACCTCAACGTCGAAGCAAGAGTCCGCCAGGCGGCTAACGTCACCATTCCTGCCCTACCTTCCCAAGAGCCTTCCAATGCCAAGCAGCTGCGCTCGGTCCTCCGTACAGACGCCTTCCATGCCGAAATGAGTCTTCTTTTGGAGTGCCTCCACGGCATGATGAACCCTCTAGACCTGACCTTCAACCCAGCCACGGCCCATCCTAGCCTTCTGCTGTCCAGCGATCTCAAAACACTCAAGCAGTGTGCTGGACTTAAGAGCAATACCACTGGAGATCAGAGCGAACGCTTCTCCACGGCCACTCAGGTCATGTGCAACGAAGGTTTCTCCACGGGAGTTCACATGTGGGCTGTAGAAGTTGGTCCTGGGTGTATGTGGTCTGTGGGAGTGTGCTATAAAAGCATCCCACGTAAAGGTGACCACAGCAGGCTCGGGCATAACACCAGTTCCTGGAGAGTGCAGTGGAAAAGCAAGAAGCTGACGGCGTGCCACGACTTGGCTAACGTGGCCGTAGGTGAAGGGCTGGTCATGCCGCCAAAGAAGGTCGAAGTGACCCTGGATTACGAAGGAGGAACTATTGCATTCCACAGCTCAGGTCAAGGAGGGCGAAAGCAGCATCTTTATACATTTAGTGCTGTGTTCAAGGACACAGTGTATCCTGCGTTCGGGATCCACTCTACTTCAGAGGAGTCGTGGATAACCATTCTGAGCGGCGTTTGACACCAACATGCTTTCATTTTCATTCTTGCTTCATTCTCTTTGTCCTTTTTTCATTCCTTATGCATTATTATATCTAAACATCTGCACTTGAAAAGAAACGCCCTGGCGTAGTCTAGGAATGTCATGCACACATTATTTACTGAAGAAAAAACCTTGTAACCACTTTGCAGTTGTTGATGTATAGTAAAAATGTTGCTATGATATTAAATTCTTCATTAAACATGCTAAATGAACAAATACCAACAATCTGTACAATAATCAAGAATGTAGTTACCAATCCAAAGGGAAATGGCTTGACAATTTGAGATGGCACATATGTGTCACCTCAGTTTAAATAGGCATAATGCTTCTGAAACAATCATACTGTATGTATCAGAGCAAAAAAACACAATTACAAATCAACTTTTAAACTGTATGTGTAGCCATACATTTAAAAATAGGACAAACTGAATGGGTTTTAAGTGTTACTTAAGTCTAGTTTCTTTGGTCCCATATACTATTTAAGAAAGTAGATGAAGTAATATCCAGAGCTCAGGTATTTCTGTATCTGGGAAACAATCAAATTCAGACGCCCTTAAAAAAAAAAAACAGAGCATGAATGTTATCAGTGCTTTTTGTATTTCATAAGAGTTTTGCTTCTAGTTTCCCTTAAACAAATGGGAACGCCAGTAAAACTGACTGTAAAGAATGCAAACTATGCGTGTACATGATGAGTACATTAACACACATGCTACTGAACAACATTATTCAGGGACATACACTCTTAAAAATGTAGCTTCCAAAAGCAGTGATGCCAAAGAAGAACCATTTTTGGTTCCCCAAAAAACCTTTTAGTGAACAGTTCCTAAAAGAACCATTTTGAAAAACATTCTAAAAATCTAAAGAACCTTTTTTTGACTATAAAGAACCTTTTCTGCATTTAAAAGGTTCCATGGTTTTTAAAGGTTCTTCATAGAACCACTGATGACAATAAAGAACCTTTATTTTTAAGAATGTATTTGCTGTTTTGCAGATTATAAATTGAATCGATTATAGAGTTTATAAAGTTAAATATGGAAAAACACCTGCAGCAATGTTCTTATGTGTACAATGGTCTGTATGCTTTCACAATGAACAGAAATAAAAGTATATGTACATCAGCTTGTCCTGTAAAACAAGAAATACTTGTTCACACTTCCTTATCACATCATATAAATAGTTTTGACTCAGTCTGGACTGACATCATTTCTCTGCATGAAAAAAAAAAGACTCTGCATTATTTCAAATTAAATTTGACACTAAATCTCAATATATGTAGAGGGTATGTTACATCTAGTCATTACTGGATATACAGAATACACGCTGTGTTATGTATGAGCTGATTACTTAAGGTTCCTGAATTATCCTATCATTTCTGGCCGATTGCTACTTTGTTAGATGTTTAGGCTTATTTAAACTCATTTGGTCTGCCAAACCTACATGTAGCTTGTAAAATAATTCTGTAAGATTTTCCCCTTGCCAGTACATATTGCATTATTTTATGTACAATAGCACCACCTACTGGTTACAGCCAACTTGTTCTTAAATTTCTTTATAAACAGTTCAGTTTAGTTATCCTCATTTGCACATATAAACCGTTTATGGGTCAATGACGTGACGTCTACATTTTCTGTCCGACTGCATTTTTTCAGTTAAAAATTGGTTAAAATGCATTAAAAAGATGCCATATATATGAAGTACCTCTCCTATGTATGGACCCACTTTAACTTTAAAAAAAAAAAAAAAGATTAGCTATTTGTTGTTTTTTTGTTATTCAAAGTGTCAAAATATCATGTGGTGCGATCATCCGGCCATACCTGTTGTTTTGTTAACGTATACCCTAAATTTAAACTGCACTATTTGGCATGATTTACAAGGTGTTTTGTAATCCTGTATAACATTTTAAAGCATTTGTATTTATATTTGCATCATAATATACAAACAAACTTTGTCCGATGATTTTCATTTTATGAAATATCATGTGGTGCGACCAGACAGAAACTACCATTTTATGTTGAAATCCATTCAAATTTAGGACTTTGCATCATAAAGCAATTTGCCAGTGACCCGTGGAAGCAGGTTTGTAACTCTCTTTCAAATTTGGCAAAAAAACAAACAAACAAACAAAAAACACTTTGTAACGGCTGGTATGTAGTTACCACATTTGGATATCATGTCATATGACCTCAAAACAAACAAACAAACAAACAAAAACAAAACAAAACAAAACAAAAAAGCTATGAATATTAAGTTATCTCTACAAGTATTTATTTTTATTATAATTTCATAATGACCTTTTGCGGAAATCTAGCTTGTTTTGTTTAGGTGCCCAATTCTGTGCTTGTAAATTTTGACTGAATTTGAAATACCATGTAGTGTGACCAAATATCATGTGGTGCGACTCTGAGTGTTTTCCATTATAGATATATGTCCTAGTTTTTGTGCTTTTATATTCAATTGATGGTTTATATACATAAGTACTTTTGGTTAGTATCATTTGGAACAGATTTTTATGCAATTTGGGTAATTTCATGGTTAATCTTTGTACAATATGAGAAAATAATAATACTAATAATTTTAGTTTGGTAATTATGCATTTATTAGTAATTTATTATTTTTTAATTATAAAGAAATTCCTGCGCTTAATGCCATGTGCTACACTTTTCACACGTCTCATTAAATAGATTTTTGATGATATAAGGCCTTTGCGTCATTCGGAGCAACCACTCATCATGTGGTGCGACCAATTATAGGAATAACTGTATTCAAATAAAAATTAATATCTAATTTCTGTGGTTGAAATATGAATCACTGCTACAGCATGCTTAAATAAATAGTATTTTTAAACTATTTTTATCCGTTTTATGCAATTTACAGGAATAATAAGTCTGCTAACTGCCTTTAAGAAGGCAACTCTGAAATTCTAAAACAAGAATATAAGATCATTATTTACAAAAACTCAAAATAAATGCAAATACTTTGTTTCTAAACACTTTAATTACCGAGAACATCTTAAAAATTGTTGCATGTTTTGATGCCGGAGCTGGGATGTAAGTTAGACAAGAATATCTCCGATTGAGCGATTGACGTTTTCTTTTGCTGGATGTAATAATGAACATAGTGGTCGTCATTTACCCCCGACATCTGATCCGCTGAAGATGCAGTGGGTTACGTTTGTTTGTGAAGGGAATACGCCTCCCGATCTAAATAAACGTGTCTATGTTTGTGCAAATCATTCGTGATTCAGCTTCACTTACAGCAGAAGTGAGTATAAGGGTTTTTTATGAATCTCTGCATTCACCTTTCCTAATAACGTGCTAGTTAGCAAGTTTTGCGGCTAAACGCGCTAATGGTGGCTAAAGTAAAAAATCTCTCAGAGCAACAGAGAGTAGAGAGGGGCGGGGCGAGCAGAGCTCATTTGCATTTAAAGGAACAATCCCTCAGAATGGGATGAATTTTGCAGAGCTGATTTTTGCGAGGTAAAAAGGGTGTTGCTTTACACAACCATTGAGAATTTTTAACCAAAGTATATTATAAACTTTTATAAAGTCCTTAAACAATCATATCAACTTGTGGAAAATGGGCATCCAATGACTCCTTTAAGGAAATTAATTAATTTCAATATAAATCATGGTTGCACCACAGGACATTTTTAAAGGCTATGACCAACTCGAGATGAAAAAACACTAAAAACACGTATTTTTACATTTAATATGAATTTATGTGTACACAACATTCTTAATGTTTGAACAATTACTGATGTTATTATTTTTTGTATTTGGTTTTGTAAAATGGTCTGTTGAAAATCCTGACCCTTATAGCATAAGTTACAAATATTAAGTTAAAACAATAATTTGTGTAAAGTGTTTCTTTTAACTTGTCCGTCAGGCTATATAACATGTTCATAAACAGATATGGCGTCACAACTGTAATACAACAGATGGTAATAGCTTACTTGTTATCAGGGCTGATGTGCCATAAAGAAAAGACATTTTAAAGTTAACCATTAACATCATACGACTTTAACCCTGAAAGAGCGGAAGAGAACATCTCCTCAGTGATACAAAGTTCTCATCCAAACGTAAGTACGAATACTGTTTCTTATGTGTGTGACTCAAATGTATAAGTTGTTTTGGATACAGTATGTAACAGTGTCTGGTTTGTGTTATATACTGATAAAAGAGAAGTTAGTTCTAGGAAAAGTTTGTTCGCAAGTCAGATTGTTATTTTACTATGCTATGTTAAGACATTTTAAAATGTGTCAGAGTCCAAATATGTTCAGGGCACGGCGAGTCATTGCTTTATTAAAATATTATAAATATGTCAATTTGTCTTGTTTACTACTCTGCGTATTTTGTCATTTTGTTCATATTTTGTCAAACAGACGCTAGAGACAACAGAGTGGTGAAAATGAGTGACATAGAAGACGATAGCGAAATATACTTTTCTGTTAAAGTGAGTATCAATTAAAGTGTCTGAATGGTCTGAATGCCAGTGTACAACTGTGACTCATTCACGTATGGGGTTTGTGGTTTGTGTGTAGTTTCTGGGTCGTATCCAGGTGGTTCGTCCGAGTGGGATGCAGATTCTGACAGATGCAGTAGAAGCCCTACAGGTAATAAAACCGTAAATGTCACTGTACCGCAGTCATATTAGAGATAGAGATATTATACAACTTGATCCTTTGTCCTGCGTCTCCCATTATTATCACTTTCCTTCCCGTTTAGGATCCAAACATAGTGATGGAAGAGAAAATGAAGAAAACTAAAGTACACCTGTTTCTGACGAGAAGTGCTATTGACATTCTAGAGCACAAAACAAAGGTGTGACTGAGGACTATGTACTCGAGCTCAAACAGTGACACACGTGTACGACAACTCATTTATCCTCTCCCTCTTGTTTTCTCAGTTCATGCTGTACTCCTGCGCTCTGTCCTCGGTTTCATTCTGCGCAGTACATCCGACTCAGCCTAAAACACTAGGATTTGTGGCCAGACACCCAGCAGCGGACATGTACCACTGCTACATCTTCCAGAGCAAGAAGTTTGTGAGTTCTGGAAATCCTAAAAGCAGTACATTTGATATGCATGATGTTTTTAGTTCACTGTTTATTTTTTACGTAGCATACCATTTTACTTTTAGATTCAAAATTGTGAAGCCCCTAAAGTTTTCCTAACCTTCTTACTGATTTCCTGCCGTTCCAAACCCGTAAGACCTTCATAACACAAATTAAGATATTTTTGATGAAATCCGAAAGCTCTCTGACCCCGTTTTAATGTAAAGTAAATAGAGTCAATGAGTCAACTGACCCTTCGTTGAGAGTTTGACTGACAGGCGATCTGACCAATCATATTGCTGAATTTGCTATTTTATCCGACAAACAAACCAGACAGGAGAGTAGATTAATGTTGGTCGACTTAAACTTGAAAAATGGTGTGTATTGAAACAAGATACCTTCTGATGTTCATTCGTGTTTATTTCATGTTATAACTGGTATTGAGGAAGAGATGATCCGTTTACGTAACGCTTGAACTTGAGTGCTACAGTGATCTGTCATGACACTTAAAAAACAGTATTTATTGTTTGAATTTCTTCTACATTTTCTTCTAAAATGATAACATTTGAAGTAGGGCTGGGCAATAAATCGATAACGGTAATTATTGCACAATATGAATTTCCTTAATAAACGATAACAAGAGTTTGAAATAGGCGGAACAAAAAAACGCTAGTCAAAGCATTATTATTAAATGTATTGAAGGAGGAGTAATGGAATATAATTACAGTATTTTTTGTGATTAAGCTACATGCATAAATAAATAAGTGTTTATGCATTTATACTAAATGTGTTTTTCATACAAATACCTAGGAACCATACCATGGTATTGAGGTGCTATATGTGACCCTGGACCATATGGACCATAAAACCAGTCTTAAGCGGCACGGGTATATTTGTAGCAATAGCCAACAATACATTGTGAGGGTCAAAATTATCGATTTTTCGATGTTAAGTAAAGATCATGTTCAATGAAGATATTTTGCAAATTTCCTAGCGTACATATGTATAAACTTATATAAACTTAAAACATACATATTTTTGATTAGTAATATGCATTTCTAAGAATTTCATTTGAACAACTTTAAAGGCGATTTTCTCAGTATTTAGGTTTTTTTTTTTTTTTTTTTTTGTACCCTCAGATTCCAGATTTTCAAATGGTTGTATCTCGGCCAAATATTGTCCTATCCTAACAAACCATACATCAGTGGAAAGCTTAAAATATAAAGCAAGAAATTAACACATATAACTGGTTTTGTGGTCCCGGGTCACATATTTGTGTTATTATAATGATCTAAAAAAAAAAAAAAACTCAAACAGTCAGAATAATTAAATTTCACCATATAAAATTGAGGTTGCTACAATATTTACAGATATTACTATTTTGATAATGAAGATAAATCCACATCTGCATCCTAGTTCAAGCTACACTCTTAAAAATAAAGGTGCTTTAAAAGGTTCTTCACAACGATGCCGTATAAGAACCATGTTTGGTTCCACAAAGAACCATTCAGTCATCTCTCGTTTTTCAGATATTAAAAGTTCTTTATGAAACCATTTAGACAAAAAAAGGTTCTTCTATGGCATCGGGAAGCGCCTTTATTTTTAAGAGTGTACTATCAAATGTGTTATTATTATTATTAAAAAATGTTGTTGTTGTCATTATTATTATTATTATTAATGTTATCAGGTAACACAAACCTGTTTCTTGATTTTAAACAATATTACTCATTAAAGCATGCACAACTAAGAAATGATTTGTTTCTATCAAAATATTTATTTTGTTAAGAAAAAATGACTGGACTAAGTGTATAAAGTGTTTGTCATGTTCTGACCATAAAGAATATTTTAAAGCCACATTTAAAGGAGAAGTCCACTTCCAAAACAAAGATTCACATATAATGTTCTCACCCCCTTGTCATCCAAGATGTTCATGTCTTTCTTTCTTCAGTCGTAAAGAAATTATGTTTTTTGAGGAAAACATCTCAGCATTTTTCTCCATATAATGGACTGATATGGTGCCCCGATTTTGAACTTTTTCCAAAATGCAGTTTAAATAGGGCTTCAAACAATCCCGAATGCAGTTGTAAACGATCCCAGCCGAGGAAGAAGGATCTTATCTAGTGAAACGATCGGTTATTGTCATTAAAAAAATACAATTTAAATACTTTTAATGCTCGTCTTGCCTTTCTTTCCCTGAACTCTGTGTATTCTGGCTCAAGACAGTTAGGGTATGTTGAAAAACTCCAATTGTATTTTCTCTCTCAACTTCAAAATTCATTTCAAAATCATCCGACATCAGTGCAGAAGTACCGACCCAGTCTTTGCAAAGTGAACATACAAAGAACATCAAAAAAGGTAAAACAGCGATGTAGGACGATTTTGAAGT
>JAHKKF010483873.1:0-17266 GCA_019740295.1 Labeo calbasu | reverse complement strand
TCATTATAGGGTAGATTTGTACATACACTGCCAACACACATTAATGTTCAAACAACATGAAAAAGTGAACTTAGCATCCGATGACCCCTTTAATAAAGAGGAAAACATGTGAACTTAGGTAACTGCACAGTTATCTGCTTTCATATTTTCTTCATGAATAAAATCTTCACCTGTTTCCCCTCCTTTGTCTCCACGCTCTCCTTTCTCTCCCTTCTGTCCTCTTTCTCCTTTCACACCTGCAGATGAAGCAAAGAGTCACATGTTTACTGACCAGTAAAATTATTCATTCTTTTGTGATCGGTGAAATGATTAAAATTCACAAAAGTAAATAAATAAACTTTAAATGGGTCACGGGGAACCAAATCATTAAAAATTCAGATGGCAGAACAAACAAAGAAGCTGACTACACTGAAACTCTTATTCACATCATGTTTACGTGAGCACGCAGATCTCAGGGAGTTTTTATCGAAAAGTTTGTTTTGAGATGTGCTGAGCAGACTCTGACTAACTTAAACACCTCTCATTGGCCTTTGAGTTCATGAGCTCATCAGACCTGATTGGCTATGATAGGCTACAATACTCAACACTGCAAAAACATCCCTCTGAGCGCAAACACAAATTGTAGCCTCGACTCGTATTATCACATTTTTACAATTTCAGTACTGACTTGGTCACTGCTCCTTTTGCCAACACTGATTCAAACAACAACCACTGTGTGTGTGCGCACACTTAGCCCACAAAACGTATTCTGTAGCACACAATCAGTTGAAAAGCCTTCCAGAATTATTTCAAATATATTCAAACTTCGTTGGTGTCAACAGCCTCATGGGCAGCGTGCACAACTGCGCCGCTGGCTCGAAGTCAATTCCCGGCTCAGTCCTGTTCCCCTCTCTCCGCCCCATGCTTTTCTGTCTGATCTGTACTGTAATATAGGCATAAAAAGTCCCAAAATATAATCCAATATTACACTGGACTTAATCTAATGTAATACTTATTTGCATTTTGGTTGGCAAATGACAGAATCTGAAAGAGTAAACTTTTCCTAACGGCTCTATTGAAGCAATTACATAATGATAAATGATAAATACTATATATGTCAGTCGTTCACGACCACAGAGCTCGCTCTGCCGGGCCGTACTAGGCAGCAGCCTGTTTGGCCAAATCGCACTGATCTTTCCCAGCTGTTTGTCACACGCTGTGAAAACATGACGCATCTATTGCAGCCGACTGCAGCCAGCGCGGTCACACATCTTGTGAGGCCCCAGATCGCGGTAAATGTTAGCAACGACGATTCTATTACAAAAACAAGGTTCTGAGGTCCAATGACATGAGAATGAGGCAGTGAAAATAGGAGGGACGGGTGGATTGTTTTGGTGGAAGCTGTGGATGAAGAGAGAGTGGGGGATGGTGAGGTGTTCTGGAGAACATTAGGGGAAATCATTACATGTTTTGGAAGGTGTTAACGGAGCAGCGCATGTTCGGAGAATGAGATCAGCTCAGAGCGAAACTGAAATACAGAGTGAAAATAGAAACAAAGAAGTAAGTAAAGTCTGAAGTCAAAGCTGAGATTGAGATGAGTTCTGATACAAGCCCAGAACTCATACCCTGTCCGAACCCATCCTCCAGTGAACTGTCTGTTCCCAGTGAACACAAAACATCTCTGTGACATGACAAAACCATCCAGAGCTGCAGGAATGACAACACCGTTTGGAACTACAGAAACACACACAGGCCCCATCACGTCTTACTATCCTGAGTTGTGGCATCAAAAGCAGCAGACAGCGAAGAGTGTCAGTCAAACTAGCCCCCTGAAAAGAACCGGAAGATGTAACAGAAATGTTATTTCTTATGACACGTTCGCAGTGTAACCGGTGGTTAAGTAGGGTAGCACTAGACTGACTCAAACAAAGAGAAAGTGTGTGAAGCTTACAGACGTACATTATGTGTGTGTACAGGTTTATGAAGTGCTTATGAGGCCAAAAATGTCCTCACTATTCTTCTCACTAATATAGTGAACACTGACTAGAAAGCAGGACCTCATTACGTTAAAAGGCTTCTAAATTGGCCCAATCATGTTTCTGTTTAAATCTAGTGATTTGCACAGGTTTCTGTGAGAGGTAGGTTTAGGGTTCAGGCTAGGACTCAGAAAATATCATTTACCTCATATATAAAAGAAAGTCTATAGAAGTCTAACATAAAATCATTATGGCGAAATGATGGTGTGCGTGTGTCAACATAAAGGTCCGACCTTTGGGTCCCTCAGGCCCAATATCTCCTTTTTCTCCATTGTGTCCATCCTGACCACTTCGTCCTGCCAGTCCACGAGGACCCTGAATGCCCTTTTCTCCTGGCAAGCCTGAAAAAAATAGGATATATACTCCTAAATTCTCTTAAACAATACATATAACTTTATTTGAACCGAGAGGAGCTGTTATTGGGCTGTGTTCATGCATATAGATGATCTAGAGGTTGTGTAAATGTTCATGTTTAGCCCAAAGTATACTAAGACACATGCACTCTAGAAAGTTTCATCCATGTCCATTGTCTCCACTGTTTTGACGTTGTTCCGCCACTTTAGTTTCGTTTTCTGCTGTGAAACAATGGCCCAGGACAGTGTTGCCACCCTGTGGAACAACTGATTACTGCAAAATAACTTTTATGTGCAACCTGCAAAGGTTACAAAAATCACGCACACTGTACGCTCTCCCTCACGTACGCGTAAAAAGTGAAGTATGCTTTGGCTTTAGACTGTAAATGAGCATATGCTGAAGAGATATCACTAAAGGAGTAGATCTAGTATAGCTGCTCAGTCAGTTGCTGGTGTTTTGGCTGTGCTACACTGTGCTGCACCTCTTATTCCTGTCAAACCAGGAAGTCCAGCTGGTCCCAGGGGCCCCACATCACCTTTCTCACCCTTTGGTCCTGGCGGTCCTAAAAAGCAGATAAACAACATTTTAAAAATTAAACACAAAATTGAAAAAAACTTTTAATTACAGGCTCCAGAGTCACCTAACAACAAATCTCTTTCTTATGACCTAGACTAGCAGACTCTGTTCCCTTGTTTATTCCTATTTGTACAGTGCAGAACACATGTTTACCCAGCTCTTTGGTGTGTGTGTGTGTGTGTGTAGTATCAATGGAAGGAGGTCTTCTATGGAGATCTTTAAGTACAATGACTTTTACTCAGTTCCTTTAAAAAATGATGTGTGTTGTTTTTATAATTCTAAAACACTTTGTTCTATCATTATAAGCAGTCCATTTGTAGATTGATTTCCTCCAAAACTGTGACTCTGTGATGCTTTGAAATGCTCTGTTTGTTTGAGCATCACAAGCAGTCCTGACACAGGAACACTGCCTCAGTTGTGTGAGTTTGGGGCAGAACTATTTGTTTGCCCAAGCGATGGCAAATGGGAGAAGTGTTACATCAACACTTCTCAGTGTTTATATGTTCACAGTGTAAAATGAACACTGAAGCAGTACTGCAGTTAATTAAAGTAGGTTCGCTCTACAAGTGATGATTTTCTATTAGTAATAACACCTGCTGTTAACGAGTCACTGAAGAAACAAGAAGAACAGAAAAAGAGCTGACAATTACAAGTGACTTGCAGTAACACAGCTGGAAATCAACTGCCAATAAAATAAATCTCACAGTAACTTATGTGAGGATGCTTAAAAGAAGTGAGTTTATTTTTCATATACATTTACACAAAGAGAATTTTGAGAGGTTAAGCTCTATTTAACTGATGTGATCGATGTTTTATTGAAAGTACCTTGGTCGGACACTTGGAATATGTCAACAACAATAACAACAACAACAACAACAACAATAATAATAAACATTATTAATTATAAATTGAGTTATTAATTATTGATTTAATGCATTTGTTATTAAATCAGTTATTTTTCATCCATCTCTATAATGTTTCTAGAAAACACATTGACTTGTATTATGGCAGTACAAGATGTGTGTGTGATAGAACATACATGCAGAGTGTGTTTTCTGCACAGTCACACAATTTCTGCTGAACCACCAGAGTGTAATAAGCATCACTGCAGAAATTAACTTGTAGGTTTGAGACAATATACAACTGCTTATTAACAAATTCACACAGGTGGTAAAGTTCAATCAAATTAACGTTGAATTATTACAGCTTATTTACACTGGCCAAAAAAGGCGTTCATTTTTATTTTTGAATCACTTTTACAGTACCTGCACTATGTAACTGGTATACACTTGTCTTGTGTGTAGCTTTCTCATGTAATTTATCTGCAATGCTGCTAGAAGTAGCAAACAAGTACTGTAAGTACTTCACTATTTTGTCTTGTTTTGCTTAATTTTGAGCTGTTTGTTTCAACTGTGGGTTCCCTTTTAAGTACTCTTTAAAATGATGCTTCACACACACACACACACACACACACACACAGTCTGGTCAGCTATCCTTGTAACCCTCTCCATAGGTGTAATGGTTTTTATACCGTACAAACCATATTTGCTATCGCCCTACACCAACCCTATACCTAAACCTAGCCCTCACAGGAAACTGTGCACAGTTTACTTTCTCAAAAAACCTTATTCTGCATGATCTATAAGCTTTTGTACCCATAGGGGCCTCAATTTAGGTCCCCTCCGTGACACGAGTCCCCACCAGTATAAATAAACCAAACACACACACACACACACACACACACACACACACACAGTGTTGTATATTATGCAATATTATATATATTATGTTTATATACACTCTTAAAAATAAAGGTGCTTCATGATGCCATAGAAGAAGTTTTTTGTGGTTCCATAAATGGTTCCATAAAGAACCTTTAACATCTGAAGAACCTTTCTGTTTCACAAAAGGTTCTTTGTGGCGAAAGAAGGTTCTTCAGATTATAAAAAGGTAAGAAAGAGATGGTTCATTTAAGAACCTTTGACTAAATGGTTCTTTGTGGAACCAAAGATGGTTCATCTATGGCATTGCTGTGAAGAACCTTTAAAGCACCATATTTTTAAGAGTGTACGTCATGTTATATTTCATGTTCATGTTCATGTTTCAAGCTCCATTTTCATGTTTATTGTGGACAGACAAGATTCTCTAGAATCTTGTGGCATTATCCCACCTGGCTAGGACAGGGTGTCAGATAGTAGACTTTACAGACTTTAGATGAAATTTTCACTCAAAAAGTATAAAACGTTTTGGTCCTCTGAATTCTCTGACGAAGACATTGTAATGCATGAACTGGCAACTGAACAAATTTCTGTCAAGAACAAAGGTTAAATCTTTCTACAGCAACCAAACACTATCAGAAATCAGAAACACGTCAAACCACACACTACGAGGTATACAAAAAAGTATAAAAGTATTTCTTAATACTAAACTACTGCTACTCAGAAGTGCCTACATCTTGTGTTATGATTAAGCAATTTGGAATTTTATACTTTTAACATGTTTATTCGATTTGTCAATAAAAAAAAAAAAAAAAAAAACGAAAAAAAAACAAACAAATTGACAAATACAGCCATCAAACACTAAACTCTTTCAACAACAATTGCTTTTGTTTTTGGTAAAATCATCTGTACTTGAGACAACAATAAGAAGGAACAAAACCTACCTTGTAATACAGTTAAGTTTTTGAGCGCCATGGAGTGCTCCCATTCCTTTAGCCTCAGATCTGCGGTGATGACGTTCAGGACTTCAATCTCATTCCTGACCTGTTCCTCGAGGTGTAGCTGTGTGATTCTCATGCTCGTGGCGTCATGTGACACATTTCCGATCTTCTCCTGTAGTTCACAGATTTTCACCTGGTGCAGACTCACATCTCCACTAAACGAATGGTTTAACGTCTGCACTGTCCACCCCACCTCCTCCAGACGCTCCTGTAGAGCGTCTACGTTCGCCACCATTGTCTTTAAAATCGCATCCTGGGTTCGAATAGAGCCAGCGGCGAGGGCTAGCTCTTCACCCAGACTGCTGCTGTTCCTCTGGCTGGAGTGGCTGATCATGGCCAGATGCTCCCAAAGCTGAGCCACAGAGTCCGTGGTGTGTTCGGAGAAGGCCTGCAGATCTTTGATGTCACGCTCCAGGCCCTGTGCCAGTCGCCCTGGTCATATTAGTAACAGAAGCGTGAGGCCGGTATTAATCACATTTGCACAGGCCAACTTGTGTTTATGTTGATGTGATGTAGGTTTTGTTCACAACGGCAGCTCAAATCCAGGTACAGGCGTATTAGACTCAAATAAGTGTTCATGTAGCTCAAACAACAGACCACGGGACTTTCTGGGAGTTAAATAAATGGGCAAATATCAGTAAACTGACTACTCTAAACCTTCAGACCTTCATAAATAACCTTCCATGAATCACTGTCATACTGTCCTCCCATAATACATATGCAATATGGTCAGAAAGGAGACAATTCCTGCATAGTAAACATGTAAAGAATAAATAAGAAGTAATAAGATCCAGGTGGATGAGCGCAAATCTTCCAGTTGTGCACTTCTATTCTATACCGAACAGTTAATGTAAGAGCTATCAAGTTGAGCAATCAATCCAATCCAAACACGCTCCTGACTTGTCTTTACTTACTGTCCCGACCCACTAAACTACTCACCATACCTGAAACAAAGTTTCTGTTGGTTGAACTTCCCTACATTTGAAATATTTGAAGTGGATCGAAACCTTTCATCAAATGTGTCCTAAAACCAAAAAGAATGCCCGTTCCTGTCTTAGGACAACTTTGATTAACTTTTTTGATCCACTTCAAATGTTGACTATTATAGATCTACTATGGTTTACTATTGTTTGGTGAAGCTACAAACCAGAACACTGCCCAAAAGCTGCATATGCACACTGTTTACATATACTTGGTATTGTTTAGTCTCTACCTGAAACAAGTATGAACTTTCTGTTGAATCAGCGAAAAAGGTATTCATCACCATGCAATCCTTAACTCCGCATGTAGCGCTTTCACCTTTTTTCTCAGCTTACACAATCTCATTTTAATTTGACAATGTTGCAAGTTACATAAAGCACATGCAGAGCACTGCTATATTCCATCATCATCATCATCATCATCATCATCATCATCATCTGCACTGACTGACTCTAACTCGGATTGACTCGAGAATTATACATAGAGCCAGGACCCAAAGTAATAGATTGGGACCCGTCCCGGACACCAAGTGACTATTTAAAATATGGACCCGAACCTGTACGCGAACCAGGCCCTCTGGTTCGGGTGGACCTTTGAAGAGCTCTAATCAGCGCTCCTCTGAATCTCTCCACCCCCCCAGCCCCACATGCCTAGATCTGCTATTTTATGTATGCTTATTTGTACAGCGGCATTAAAGCGGTCTATATGATTTATGCACTATATATTTCTGTATGCGCTGTTCTGATGAACAGTGACACATTTTATTTTTTGCTATGATACTTTAAAGCTTTTTTTTAAAACCTTCATGCATTATCATCATTTGTAACTTACCCATCAAAATTGTATATCATATCATATCATATCATATCATATATCAACATAACATATCAAAATACATTGCATTCTACATGTTTTTAATGAAATGGAATGGTAGCATACAGCTGCAGAAAAAAAAAACAAAAAAAAAACACATGCTTCATAAACTGGAGTTAAGATTTCTTTAGCAAGTTTGTGAGACTTATTTCTAGACCTTAGACATACTGCCCATGGCCCTTTAAAGTCTTTAAAATTATGTTTCTCAGAGTGCCCTTTTTCCTCAAGCACAAACTTACAAACAAATACGTTTTCTCATACTTTATTTTTTCTACTTATCAAAATAGGAGAAACAAAATATGGGGTTACTTTCTTCCCACAATGTAAAATAAATTAGTAGGCATCAATAGAGTCATTAAAAATATGCCTGACTATAAAATAAGTATAAATAACCTTCTAGATTCTTCTGCTGTGAATTTGAGAGGTTACCTAACAGCTGCAGCTGTTCGCTATGATTATGGAAGAGGCTCTCAAGCTTCCAGATGTTCTCCAGAAGGTCGCTTTGGGAGGGCAGTTGGCTAAGAGATCTCTGCAAGGTCTCAGAGTGCTCTCCCAGACGAGTCACATTCTCCAGCAGTGCTTCCTCCCTCTTTGAGGATGCATGGGATTTTGATACTGGAAAAGGGAAAAAAAAAAAAAAAACGTTGCAAAAGAGTTGTTTTATATTGATTCTCATGGCTGATCTAAGCTTGATCACAAGAAAAGCAAAATGATATATCTGTAACATTTAAATCCTTAACATTCATGTAAGCAGGTCTCACTTCAGTTTTCATTGACAGTGACACCGTCCTTCACCTTAGTACTACAGAAGTCTAGATCTGTTTATATGCTCAGTGCAGCCTGTGTATATTTTAGCAGTAGCTTTGTACTTGCAGCAGCAGCAAATCTGCTAGACTGTGTACATCATCTTATTATATTAACTGACAACAGCAAAATATACTTGCTGAGTTGTCAAGGCCGAAAGGCCAGTGTTACACTGGCCACAAAACTAAAATGTGCTGTTAAAATCAAAGAGAAATAAAATCTTCAGTCCCTGCATTAAGGAAGTTTAGAGTTTTGCAATCGCAACACCAAGCTCAAAAGATCAATGGAAACTATATTCCTTATGCTATAAGCCATATTATGCACAAAAATATTTCTCTATGTAATGTATAGAGTACATCTAAATGTCAGTGGACGCTCTTTTTTTTAACTAAAACCTAGTGCAAAGTGTACGTTTTTGGCCATGATGTCTCGCTTACACTGAAGAACGAATAAGACTGACGAATTTACTACACATTGTTTTTTCTAACTTTAACTGGCGAGTAGGAAAGACAGGCTGTCACACCAGAGGTCTGGATGAGTATTAGTGACAGCAGCCTTATAAACCTGCTGCTGTCCTTAATGTCAATTTAAAAATAAATAAAATAATAAATTGTAGCTTTAATAAAGGATGAATCTGCATTTAATTCATACTGTGAAGATGCAGTGTTTTATTTTACATTTGATTACTTTATTGAATTTCTATTTTTTTTTACCTGTATAGTACTGTTAGGTCTTCATAAAGAGTTCTTAAATGGCTAGTGTATTTGCTCTTATAACTCTCTGCTAAATGCAAATCAAGCACCAAATTTGTTGTACCGTAGGGAGTTTCACCAGTGCTGTTGTTTTCCTCACCTGATTTATTAATGCGCATCATGTATTTGTTTGGCCCTTGAGGGTCACGTCGACTGAGAGCTGTGGCAGCGGCAGCCCTGCATTAAAGTAACTCACGTAGTGTCCCAGCATGTGCTACACAAAATTAGCGTAGTTCAATCACTACACGAGATGCCCGAACTGCTGCTCGCTACATGTTTAGTATGTGCGGAAAAAACTGTGGGAGTCAATCGTTCTAAAACACTGCAATTCAAATGAGCACTTAATTCTCCTTCACCTCTGTTTTCCCTCACTTCTAGATGTTTCTGCCTCCCCTTTTGCTCATATTAAATTTCAAGCAAAGAGAAGAATGATGTCATGGCTTCTGCTGTGAATGACTCATTCAGCTGATGTATGTGTGCATGTGCTGCCCAGCATTTAATACAAAAAAACACTGAATAATACTGCAGAGTGGTGTTTTGATGCTGGGTTTTTGCCTCGTGATTCATATTATACTTTGGGAACTTACATAAGTAACAACCCAAAACACAGCAAAAACTGACACAAGTATATTTATATTCTGCTTTTCAAGGATGAGGACATGTTGTCATGCAACCGGTCCATGTTGGCACCTTCCTAAAGCTGAGTGATGTGGTATTAGTAGAGCACAAACCGAAGCAGGCCACAGAACTAATGTTTTGCCTGGAAAAAGGAAAACAAGAAGTAGTGAGTATCTGGAGTCTTGTCATTACTGGGTGAAAGGGTATGTTTCTAGACTGTGTAGATTCTTCAGAGCAAACTTTTAGATCATAATGTGAAACTGATGCTAATAAGGAGATATTTATGTTGTATATCATATCGTCTCTTATGCCATCAATTGTTGCTCTTCATCAGAAGGTCATCACAGGACTTTCTATAAAGGATTGCAAGCCAACATTTCTGACTGTTATTGGAGGCTAAGATTTAAAACCCATTGTGCACTAAGACAAAGGCAGATGAAATCTGATCAAACCCGAATGCTCAAAGAAATGAATTGTACTGATTAAATCATACAAATTAGACAACAATATTGCAATAACATGAACAATAAAGCAGCAAATCAGTTATTCTCATTTTTGACTGTTGGATCGGATGGTCCTTAAATAGTACCCTCCACAAATATTGGCACCCTTGGTAAATATGAGCAAAGGTGTCACAACTACGTGTGAAGGATAAGCACGAAGATGAAGGTCAAAGAAATCAAAAATAATAAATAATAAATAATAAATTCCAAATGGGTAAATACACACGTACACATAGACGAGACCGGATGACAAACACTGAACTGAAAACAACTTATAAAGACAGGTGTTTACAATAAACTTAATTAAGACACAGGTGATACAAGGTGAACTAATAATGACATAATGAGAGCAGGAACAGGTAAACCATATATGGGCACATGAGGGGAAAAACCAATACAAATAGTCCAGGGGTGTGACAGTTCTCCCCCCTCCTGGAAGGCGCAAACTCACGGCGTAGAAAAAAAAAAAAGAGGGATAGACGGAGGGGACTTAGGAGGTGGACAAAGGAGTTGACGTAGGATGGGAACAGGAAGTCAGTGCAGGAGGAGACTCTGGCCGAGGACGGACTCCCAGGAGGAGGACAACAAACAAAGTCCATGCTGGTAATGACGGAGGAAGGAGCCAGGGTGGAGACAGAAGGGACCCAGAGCAGGAGGAGCCAGGAGAGACCCAGGCCGCAGCCATGATGGTGGCCCACGGCAGAGCCGATGGAGGGAGGAGCCATGGTGGAGGAAGGGCTGACGACTCCAGGGGGCAGATTGATGGTAGCGGAGCAAGTGGAGGTGGAGCCCGAGGTGGAGACGGAGAGACCAAGGCGACACACCGAGGATCCGGAGGGCCAAGGCAGAGTCCAAGGCTCAGGCGACCCAAGGCAGAGGCGGAGATCAGGAGGTCCGTGGTGGAGCTGGAGCGACAGAGGACTGAGATGGTGCTGGAGGGAGGGAGGAGCCCAACGGAGCCAGTGGGACGAAGCGAAGAGGCGCAACCGGAGGAGTGGAGTCCTGAGGCGATGGCGGGTCGACGACCGACCAAGGTGGAGCCGGAGGGACGAGGGAGCCCAGTGGAGCCGGTGGGCCGATGGCCAATGGTGGAGACGAGGGAGCCAGGAGCCGGGGTGGAGCCGTTGGATCGCTGGACCACCTGGGGATGGAGTCTCCATTCTCCAGGGAGAGTGAGCTGCCGTGAGAGCACATCCGCTGCAAGGTTGAGCTCCCCTGGAATATGAATGGCACGTAGTGATTTGAGCCACTTCTGACTCCAAAGGAGAAGATGGCGGGCGAGTTGCGACATGAGACGGGAGCGCAAACCACCTTGGTGATTGATGTAAGCGACCGTTGCCATGTTGTCCGTCCGACCTATCACATGCTTCCCTCGCAACACCAGTCGGAATCGACGAATTGCGAGAAACACGGCCAGCAACTCGAGGAAATTGATGTGCCACTGCAGTCAAGGTCCTGTCCAGGAGCCCGAGGCTGCTTGCCCGTTGCATACAGCACCCCAGCCCGTCCTGGAGGCATTCGTGTTGACAACCACATGCCTCGAGACCTGGCCTAAGGTCACCCCCGCCCGTAGGAATGCAAGGTCTGACCAAGGGCTGAAAAGGGTAACGCCGACCCGATATGTGCTGTGGTGCCATGCCCATCTCGGGATCCGGCTATGCAGCTAATGCTGAAGCGGTCTCATATGAAGCAAGCCGAGCGGTGTAACTGCAGCTGCGGCTGCCATATGCCCCAGGAGCCTCTGAAAGACTTTTAGAGGAACCACTGTCTTGTGTCTGAATAGGCCCAGACAATTGAGCACTGACTGCGCGTGCTCCTCCGTAAGGCACGCCATCATGTTGACCGAATCCAACTCCATCTTGCGAGTGAGCTACTATCAGCCAGTCGTCGAGATAGTTGAGAATGTGGAGCTTGGTAAAGATGCGGGGAGACAGGGCTAGTCCGAAGGGGAGGACTTTGTACTGATACGCCCGACCCTTGAAAGCAAACTGAAGGAACGGTTTGTGTCGAGGCAAAATCGAAACATGAAAGTACGCGTCCTTCAGGGTGATGGCTGCGAACCAATCCTGGTGTCGAATGCATGAAATAATGCATTTCAGGGTTAACATTTTGAATGGCAGCCTGTGCAGGGACCGATTCAAAACCCGAAGATCCAGGATTGGCCATAACCCACCGTTCTTCTTCGGTAAGATGAAATAGGGACTGTAAAATCCCGATTTCATCTCGGCTGGAGGGACCGGCTCGATTGCGTCCTTCGCCAGAAGAATCGCAATCTCCACACGCAGGACAGAGGCATCTGTGTCAGAGCAGACAGATGTGAATAAGACGCCCCTGAACCTGGGCGAGCGCCTCGCAGACTGAATCTCGTAGCCGAGTCGAACTGTCCGGATCAACCAGCGTGATGGGTTGGGAAGCGATAGCCACGCCCCTAATCTGCGTGCTAGTGGGATCAACGGAGTGGGTGACGCACCGACGGTGGGGCAGCCAGGGGGAGGAAGGTGACTTAACGTGGGAGGCGCAGCGTCCCAAGGAAGAGTCAAGCTGTGTGAAGCAGCACTTACCCTCTGTCCCAGATCCCACGGAAGTGCTTGTGGAAGTATACTTCAAGCCCGAGTCTGAGGAAGCGGAGCATCGCTCAGGACTCGAACCCGGCGAAAAAGACCCAGAGATAGGGAAAATTGCTCTTTTTGTGAGTGGGTGGGTACCGCTGACCCGGAAGTCAGTGTTGACAGCAAAAGTGCAATCCCCCGGCCCTCCCCCGGGGGTGGGGGAGCAGATGTTGAAGTCCCCTGCAGAGCAATCTCTTCCACCTCTGGGTCTCCCGTCTCAGGATCGCTTCGCAGACTTGCGGGTGTTCCTCAATGTCGACGCCTGAGGAGTGGGCTGCGCCCCTCTCCCATGGCCAGCTCGATGCCCCCGCTGAGGAGCTGAAGTCTCCTTAGATGGTGGCGGGGGTGAAGCGGGTCGCCCCCGTCGCAGGGGGGCGACGAGCAGACGGAGGCTTGGCCGCCGGCAGTTTGTTGGACTCACGCCGGGGCAAGATGTGATTAATAGCCTCTGTCTGCTTCTGGACTGCCGAGAACTGCTGGGCAAAGTCCTCGACAGTGTCGCCGAAGAGGCCGACCAGGGAGACGGGCGCATCAAGAAAGTGTACTTTGTCGACGTCAGCCATCTGCGCCAGGTTCAGCCAGAGATGGCGCTCCTGGACTACCATAGTAGCCATCACCTGACCGAGGGACGGAAGACGCAGACGGGGCCGCGTGACGAGTTGGACCTCCGAGGAGGTTAACCGGTTGGAGCATTCTGGACTGTAACCGTCAGGTTACCCTTCTTCCTAACCAGCGTAGCCGCTGAATTCTTAGAGCTTGGCGAACTAGACCGGGGAGGACGGAAGGGAGCCTTCTCATGGACATACGCTCGCAATGAGGGCATGTACCATCCACGAACGCCATCTCAGCGTGCTTACGGCCCAGGCATGTGAGACAGCGATCGTGTCCGTCAGAGGGAGTCAGGAAACTACCGCATACTGCAGAAGTTCACGGTCGGAAAGACATATCGAACGATAAGGCTTTTCAACGACTGTGTAAGCTGAGAAATTTCCTCTTTTAGCTGTTTGCCCAGGGAAGAACCGCGGCACTCTCTGGCACTCAGGGCAGTACTTTCGCTGAAGTAAGCAAAAGAGAAGCAGTCGGATGATTTCCCGAGTCTTCTCACGTAGCCGAAGAGCAACAGCTTCTTGTTTCTTCTATTTTCTTGCTTTCTTCATCAGGAACAGTGATAGGCTCCGAAGCAGAAATCTGAATGAGTCGTTGCACGCCGCCATCTTATATACCCGTATGTAAGGGGGTGTGGCATGGCTTGCAAATTCCACTCGCCAAATTTCATTGTCTTTTTCTTCTTAGATCGGAGGTGATTGGACTCCCAAGGGAGACCCCAAATACGTCAGTATTGACGTAACATCGTAGAGAACGACTTACATTACTTACACTGTATAAAAGATCCTCTCGTCAGCTGCCTGTAGCCGCGCTCGCGTTCTGTTTGTGAGATAAACAAGCTTAGCCTGTTCCTCTCAGCGTGTCCTCATCTGGAGTAAATACAAAGCTTATTCCTCTCAGTGCCTTCTTCCAAAAATGAAAGTATCCGACACAAACACGTTGCTGCTTTGTTTATGAGTTGATGTGGGCGGTCATGTCGCGCTTCTCTCACGTGGATGTTTGTAATAACAATAGCACCGAACTGCGCGTGGGCGTGATCTCATTAGAGGTAATGAGCTCCGAGGGGAAAACCAGAACATGGCATTGGTTTCATACGGATTACTTGAACACAGAATATGTGTTTTCGATTAAACTTACTTCATTTAAAAGTAGACATTTCAAGCTTTCTATAGATATATCTCTCATGTTTGTGTCATGTATTCGCTGAGTTTTAGTTCATTTTAGTGACGCATTTCAACTGGATATTCACAGAGACTGAGATGACTGAAAAGACACCCTGTATATTTCTTTATTTTAGAAAACCACAAACATTTGTTGATATGGTAAGTGTACACAAATAAAAGTAAACTCTTTACAGATTCAGGTGATGTATTACTTTTATGTGTCCAAACAAAACTGTTCAGCAAGTTCTTTTTGCTGTCATCTGGAAAATATGCGAGTGCTCCCGCAGGCGCCTTAGCCGACCCCAGGTCATTAAAGAGATCATCCACTGCTGCTCTTCCCCTAATGGCGGTCGTCATTTGGTGCGTGTAGGCTGCACACTGTGCCCCAGAGGCCTCGTCTGTCCACAAATCTGCTCCAGAGGCCTTGTCCGTCCACGAATCTGCTCCAGAGGCCTCGTCTGTCCTCGAGTCTGCTCCAGAGGCCTCGTTTGCCCACGAGTCTGCTCCTGAGGTCTTGTCTGTCCACAAATCTGCTTCAGAGGTCTCGTCTGTCCACGAGTCTGCTCCAGAGGCCTTGTCTGTCCATGAGTCTGCAGCAGTGCCCCCGGAGGTGTAAGCCCCGGCTGCAGAACCTCCTAAAGGGGCCATGTATATCACCATTGAGTCTCCAGAGGTGGCCGCTGAGGCTGCGGAACCTCACAAGACGGGGACGTCTGCTCTAGCTCCCTGCACAGTGGTAGCGCCCAATGACTCACACACAGCCTGTGAATCATCGTCTTGTCCCGTTCCGGCCATGGAGGCCATGTATGAACTCTCTGTCCGTCCTGTCACGGCCATGAAGGTCGTCACGAACTCTCTGTCTGTCCTGTTCCGGCCATGGTGGCCATGAATGAATTCTTTGCCCCATCCGTCTCAGCAAAAGACATACTAATAAGATCTACTGTTTATCCTGCCTCTCTCTTTGTTGCTCTGTCTGCCTCTTCTGTCCCTGTTTTCCCCAGGTCCCAGTCTATGCCGTGGGTTTCTTTACTGCCCTAAAGGGCTCCTGCTCCGTCTGCTCCGCCCAGGAGGGCTTCTGTCCTGTCTGCTCCATCCTGGTGGACTTCTGGTCTGTCTGCCCTGCTCTGGTGACCCTCAGCTTCGCCTGTCCTGCCGACTTTGCCAGTTTTGCCTCAGTCCCCAGGTCCTCCACCTCCACAAGTCCCTCGCCAGCCTCTGCCCCATTGTTCTCCTGGATTTTATACTATTATAAAATCCAGGAGGGGGGGCTATGTCACAAATCTGGCCGGTGCTCTTCTGTCCGCTCGCCACCAGAGGTCGCCTTGCCATTCACATTACACAGACTGTTGTACCACACCTCGGACTACATTTCCCATGTTCCACCACACCTATCACGCTCACTTTCCTGGCCAAGTATTGTCCTGCGTTTAGCACTTGCATTGTGTTAACAACTGTACGGAGACACTTTTGTTTATCCAGAGTCCAGTTAATTCACGTTTTCTAGTTTAGCATTGTTTTGGTATGTAGTCATTTGAGTCTTGTATCTACGCCTTGTTATATCGTCTTGTCTGTTTGCCACTGTCTGACCCTGCCTGTTATATGACCATGTCTCTGTCGATGTCCCTTACTAAAAGCTCACATTTGGATCCGCCCACTTCACGCATCCTTCACTCCGTAACAGAGCTCTTTTGCGTCCATTAATTTTTCCGTTTTTTTACAATGGTGAAAAAAAAGAAAGAAAAAAGAACAGTTGTTATACTTTTAAATGCTATGTTAAAACCTGTAATTAATATTAAAACCGTACACACAAAATGTTGCCTAAAAAAAAAAAAATTAAAATATTTTTAGATTTTTGTTTAAGACTTTTAGCACATTTAATAAACACTTTCAAAATATTGGATATATATATGGTTGAGGGTGCTTCTGAAATTGGTAAGGGTGCTCTAGCCGTAATGTACTTCTATTCTGACATTTTTGTGCGCTGTTCATTGTTATGGTTATCGCTATCATTGCAATCAGTGTTTGCATTAAATGACGCATTTATAAGCGGATGTCACTCCTGAATATTATTACATTATATATTATTATGTTAAATGCAAATAAATATGTTTTCAGCGTTTAAAAAAAAAAAAAAAAGTAAATTTAACGGGTGTGGCTTCTGGTCTATGCGTCCAACTACTTTTATCTGTGCAAAACAGCTGGTTTTGCTGCTTGATATTGCAAATTGGTGTGTCTTACCATATTATTAGGGCTCGAGCACTGCAGTGCGAGGACCCTATTGGAACTGCTCCGTTTCTTCTTCTTCTTCTTCTTCTTCAAAGTGAAAAGTATTTTTGAGGGCCTAAACATGCTCGAAAACTCACAAAACATCTGATATGGTTTTCAGAAGTGGGTGTGGCAAAATGGCTCGATAGCGCCACCTATAAAATTTCAACGGAGTGCGCCTCGAGCTACGTTTCACGTACATGTACTAGATGCTGAGTGTTATCATAAGGCCTTTGCTATGCAAAATTGCGAAGATCTTGAGTTTTCATCGAAGGGCGTGTCCCTGGTGGCCTGACAAATTTCGATGTTTTGCCATGAAAAAGGAAGTAGCTGCCTCAAACTTCACACGTTTGATAAGAGTCTGGTCCTGAACACATGTCAGTGCCCATATTCAGTTATAGTCATAGCGCCACCTGCTGACAACAGGA
>JAHKKF010483867.1:0-17792 GCA_019740295.1 Labeo calbasu | reverse complement strand
ATCTTTACGAAATATTTGGCTAATCGCCTTTAGTAAATTTTTGCGATACATAATTACTTCGCAAAACATCTCTCGTGAAGCATAAACATAAGTAACAGGGGAAAAAAAACGTATTGTGTAGGACTCGTCACTTGCCATTGGAAGCTCCTTGCAGCCTACGTTCCTGCGGAATCCTGCAGCCTAGCTGGCAACCTCGAGTCAGGGGGGAGGGGGAGGGGATACGCCGTTCTACAGTATTTTGAAAGTGATTGCAGTACCAGTTTTGGCCACAATCCTACATACGGTTCATTTAATAAATTTAATTTCTTTCTCACTACAGAAACATGAGATTTGTGCCTGTAATGTTTTAGAAAATAATAACGGGAAGATTAGTGTACCTTGTTCATGAACTGTTTCAGCTCATTTATAAATTATTGTAAATCATTGTAATATTTTATTTTAGTCCTTTCACTTTGTATGTCTCTCTTTGAATTATGTTAAAGTACTGAAAATGAAATTAAACTGTTGTTTCATTCCTTTCAGACCGGATGGAAGTGAAGTGAGTGAAGTGGAGGAGAAACATCATGACATGGAGAAAAGCCTTTGGGTCACTCAAAGACTAAAAAACATTTGAAGAGTTCGGATGCAAAACCAGCTAAAAGCCGTCTCGGTCAAAAATGAGATAATAAAGTGCTTCACAAATTAAAATAAAATGAAAACACACACACTAACTAACATACAGGTAAAACAACATTTGTAAAGGGTTCCCAAAAAACAAACTTTCCATATTTCAAAGGCCAGACTAAAAAAATGTGTCTTTAACTGGGACCTAAAAATGGAGATGGAGATGGAGATGGAGTCTGCTGAATGTACAGGGGAAGACCGTTCCATAATTGTGGACCTACTACTGGAAAGGCGCGGTCACCTTTTGACTTCTTATTTGATTGAGGAACAGTTACCACTGATTTCCTGATCTAAGTGACCTAGCTGGTGTGTAAGACCCTAAGAGATCGCTAATATAATGTGGGGCCAAGTTGTGTAAAGCTTGTAATAATAATAAAATCTTAAAATCAATCCTATATCTGACTGGTAGCCAGTGGAGAGACGATAACACCGGAATAATGTGTTTCCTTTTTTTTTTTTGTTCCGGTCAAAAGCCTAGCTGCGGCGTTCTGCACGAGCTGCAATCGAGATAGTTGCCGTTGACATATACATAAAGTGAGTTACAGTAGTCCAGTCGCCAGGAAATAAAAGCATCAATAACAATCTCCAGATCTTTAAAACTCAGAAAAGGTTTTAGTTTAGAGATAATCCTAAACTGATAAAAATCTGCAATTAGTACACTTCTTTCCACAAGGGAAGATTTATTTTTTTTCTCATTTAAAGAATTCTGTGCAACTCCCCCCATGTTGATATTGGAAACACTGCAATATTGCTACATTAAATGGCAAATTACCCAGTTAAATAACATACTAAGAGAAAATCATAAAAAAAAGCTCTGAAAATAACAGACAAGCATGGATACAAGATATAAACATGGATATTTCATTAGATGACTTTTACAGAATAAGTGGGTAATGAGAACTTATATAACCCCTGATTAAATAAACTGAACCCTAATATCCCTGATCTGTGTTTTAAATGCTGTAAGCTTCGAGTTACATTTTTCCATTGACTGTGGGAATGTGAGGAGGTGCATAAGTTTTGAGTTAATTTACTTCCTTTCCATTTATTCTGTGTCCTGTAATGTGTGTATCAAGTATGTATGGAGACAATTGCTCTTTGTCTACTAAAGAAAGCTGGTGGATTTGTGTCTATTACAAGCAAGACATTCTATTGTCCTTTGCTGGAAAAATACCAATTGCCCTTCTATTAGACTATGGCTAAAAAACATGTTTGGCTCTTGAAAAAAGAAAGAAGCCCTCTGAATTTTTTTTATATCTGGGAGGTGTTTTTGAAGAAGCTTTAGATGTGTGAAATCTGATGAGAAATGCAGAACATTTGTATGAGGAGTAGCAAAAGAAGAGTCCAATAAATGATTTAAACGGAAGATCAATGGATAAGCTCAGGATTTTCATTAAATAATACATGACATTGTTTATACATTACATACACACTCCACAGTGGAAAGTTCATCTTACCCCACCCCGAACATATAAATAAATAAATAAACTTAAAATATCATTGCAAGTATTGTATTTAAAATTACAGTGTGGTGCTGTGCTTACTTTTTAATTAAACGTTGAATTAAAGTTTTGTCTGATATCTAAAACTAGTCATCAGCTAACATTTCGCAGAGGCAAAAGGATACAGAGGAAGAGCAAACATCAGGAGACAACATGATGATAAAAATTAGTTTATTGAATAATCTTAAGAATTTGAATTCTCAGCCAGACTTTATATGGCCGGTTCAAATTCATCAAGTGTTCACATAGTTAAGTAAAGAAATTTACTGCTGCACAGTATCACACCATGAAAACGTTTAAATGGAAACACTCCCTGATCACTAACTTTTTTTTTGTAGACAATACAGCATAAAACACAGTGTAAGGCTGATGCCATTTGTCTGAACTGAAGGAGGGCCACAGTCTGAGAACACAAAGAACTCCTACGAGAATCAACACCAGAACTCAGTCTCACAAACCTAACTTCCTCATGCAAAGAACACATCCCACCGAGAGAGACAGAAATATCACACCTGATAGTGGATTCGCCATATCCACTTCCTCCGCCATTGCTCCCCCTTAATCCCCCTCCTTTCCTTTTGCACCTAGAACACTACAGAGATTGCAAAGAATCATTTAACTCAATCAGTGTTTACAAGAATGTACCAATTCATGTTCTGTGTCATTCAAAAGGTCTCAGTGTGTCTGGTAAAATGGTCTCATTCCCATAACAATAGGACAAACAGCCATCAAGATTAAAAAATATTGTGAGCAGACTACCCCTAAGTCTTTCACACAAACTACCCCCGGTATGTAAATGAAATGCCTATTCCCACAGAAATCGAAGAGAAATGATCACCTCCTATTCGCCACCCCCAAAAGCAATATGCTAAAATCCTTGCAATAAACACACTACACCATTTGGTAACTTGTCTGGATATTTAAGGGAACACAACAAAGAGTTCAAGGAATCTGTTGACAGATCTCCCACACAATTGCTGTGTGTAGTTCTCATTATCAGGTAATATTTCCAAATTCTCTTATTTTGGTATTATTGAATGTTTGTATGATTGATCAGTGTTTTATATTGCTTTCAATTGGACTTGAATTACTACCTTGATTACCTGATTTAATAAATTGTTGTGTTTGATCTTATTCTTGTCATACTCTGAAATTATTTTCTTAAGTAGATTAAGTGAAGGCACATGTTACCCCAAATCTGCGTCCAGGGTTAGTACATACTAAATCTCTGATTAGATGGAGCATGGGGCACATCAGATGAGATTCCAGATTTCTGACTAACTGCTTGACTTTAATTAAGTTGTTATGCAGTTGCATGAACTATGGGGGGCTAGACAAAATACTATTGGAGTATTAGCATGGTTCGGGCATATTTCATAGTACTAGCCATAACCTCTGGTTATTGTCTCAGCTTTATTCAAGTTGTTATATAGTTAGACTAACTATAGGGGGCTAGATAAGACACTATTGGGTAATAGCATACTTCATGGTGCTAGCCATAACCTCTGATTTTGTTTGAGCTTTAACTAAGTTGTTACATGGGTGACTGTAAGGGACTAAACAGAACCACTATTTAAAAAATGACAAGCATGAAGCGGACTACTAAATAGTTAGTCATAACCTCTGATTAATGATCAGACTGGAGAGTTTGTGATCGTGGGGTACACGTACACCGGCCGGCGTGATACACCCTGAGCGACATAGATTCCTAATGAACGAGTAAATATAAAGTAAAGAGTCGAATAGAATGATCAAACATGCATCTAAATTTAATAACAAATATCTTTCAAAACCTTTTTCATTTTTGGAGTCAGATGAATTAAAGAGGTCAAACATATAAGAAAATATATTCATTTTAATGTTGTTGCGATGCACAAAAGGAAAGACAGCAGCGCGTAAGAATCCTTCTACCGCACCATTGACTGCCGTCGTTGGACCAGTGGGTGGACCTTACAACAGAATCTAGCAGTAATAGGAAAATAATCTAAAAATTAAAAGTAATATGTAGTTATTGGATAGATATCAGATTACTCTTGGTTGTAACATAGCATGCATTTTCTGTAAAACTACTTTGTGAAAAACAATACAAATAAGCATTAATTGAAATGAATAGACAGATCAAATGAAATTGTATACCTTTTGAATTATTACCTTATCTACAACAATCTACAACAAGGCTTAAGGAAAGTCAGGATGTTGATTCCCAGGGAATGCAAGAGCCGTCGGCAGCGCCGATAATTTTGTTGCACCAAGTACATTCCTCTAATGATGGGATAGCATCTGTGTCTACTCCTACATCCTAGTTTGCCTAAAAACTCCATTGACTGATAGATTCCATACCTTGTACGTAGCTTTTGATGAACGCATCTGCAAAATGCATTATTGTTAAATGCTGACGGTGTCCTTATCTCCGTTTGATTCCTGAAGAAATCACAGTTCAGGTCACTTCTTACTCCAGTGCTTTCCAATATGTACACAGTTTCACACCAGAGATCTGCATGATCTGTTCTTCTCTTGACTTCAGTGACACTAAACTTCTCATATGGAGGAATCAGTACGTCTTTCTCATAAGGAAATCTACAGTATTTTGCCAGATCCGCACCTTCACAAGTTCTAATTTCAAAACAAGACGTAGTTCCAAATTTTTCTGCTTTTGTACGATCAAGTGAGGACAAAGCAAACTGGCCAAAACGAACCTCTGTGTTCAGGACATTCTCATGAAATTCAACATTTGTACCACGATATGTTAACCTGCATCCATTTTGCATTTCTTTCAGAATTTGTATTGCTTCTGTCAGGAAAAAGAAAAGTGAATACCATGGGAATGTCTTGTCTTCGTAATTTGTTTTATCAGTACGAACAGCATTATCAAAATTCTGATACAGATTAAAGAGTGAGTTAGTGTACACATAAATGGCAACTGAATGATCCCATGTCAAGTTATCACTAAGGATCTTGACATTCTTTTCACCGCTCTGCCAGACTGTTTTAAATTCAGGTGATATATTGAGTTCATTCTCTAACAATGCTGTCTTCACCTGGTCTGCCATGTTAGTTTTGCAACCAACATAAAGGTCATCAACTGAATCCTCTGCCATATCCAATGGTAATATCTGTCCATCGGCAGCATCACTTCTTGGATCCTGCAGGAATCATAATGATCAATTATTAGTATCAGTATTTATGTCTGTTCATTCTAGAACACAAGCTCACCTTTCCTACAGCAGCTGAAATGAAAAGAAGAGCTTCAATCATCAGCAGCATCTTGATTCAGTTGAATCTCTCAGATGATCCAGTAGATCTAGTGAAGTGCAGTTGCTGAAAGACAAGCAAAAATTCTAAGACATAATAGACATAACAGTCAAGATAAACTCAACAAAATAACCACAGCAAATATATAAATACATACATACATACTTAAAAAATAAAAGTTAAATTATATGTTCCTCTTATGTTAATCCACTTTACCCCCGAATAACTGTGATTTTTGCTGTTCTTTTGTGAGGTTCCTCAGGAGCTCAGGAACTGTGATGAGATGAGAAGATCAGAAAGGTAATCAAGCCAGACAACAACAGCAGTATTTAAACCAGCATATGAGGAAAAACAAAACAAAACAAAAAATATTTAGATTTTCTTAGAATATTTGCATCAGGATATGAAACTGCAATCATGCATATTCTTTAGCATATGAGGAACACTCCCACACCCACACACATACATAGATTCGTTTCCATGTTTTATGGGGACACTCCATAGGCGTAATAGTTTTTGTACTGTACAAACCGTATATTCTATCGCTCTACACCTACCCTAAACCTAAACCTAGTCCTCACAGGAGAATGTGCACACCTTTATTTTCTCAACAACAACAACAAAAAAAATCATTCTGCATGATTTATAAGTCTGTTTTCTCATGGGGACCTAAAAAATGTCCCCACAAGGTCAAAATTTACTGGTAGGGCCTATTACTATCTGTGTGGGGACATTTGGTCCCTATAATGTGATAAAACCCAGGTACACACACCCACACAAAATACAAAATAAATAAATACATAATAAAAATCCAGTGAGATGTATCATATTTATATGTTCTTAGAATATTTGCATCATGAAATGAAACTGCAATCATGCATGTTCTTTAGCATATGAGGAACACACCCACACACACACATAGTTTTTATACTGTACAAACTGTATATTCTATTGCCCTACACCTAAACCTAGCCCTCACAGGAAACTGTGCACACTTTTACTTTCTCAAAAAAAATAAAAATAAAAATAAAAATAAAATCATTCCACATGATTTATAAGCCTGTTTTCTCATGGGGACCTAAAAAAAAATGTCCCCACAAAGTCAAAATTTACTGGTAGGGCCTATTACTATCTTTGTGGGGACATTTGGTCCCTATAATGTGATAAATACTAGGTACACACACACACACACAAAATACAAAATACAAAATAAATAAATAAATAAATAAATAAATAAAAAATTCCAGTGAGATGTATCATATTCAGATTTTCTTGGAATATATGCATCAGGATATGAAACTGCGATTATGCATTTTCTTAAACAGGAGTTTGGTTCTGTTTTGGCTCTTAACTCATGATGTGCATGATTCATGCCTAGATTCAGTCACGTAGTGGTTGTTATTTGCCTTCATCATAATCCTGAAACTTTTTGTCCTCATACACTCTTAAAAATAAAGGTGATTTACATAGAAGAACCTTTTTTGTCTAAATGGTTCCATAAAACCTTATATGTTTCACAAAAGGTTCTTTGAGGCGAAAGAAGGTTCTTCAGATTATAAAAAGGTAAGAACGAGATGAACGGTTTGACTGAATGGTTCTTTGTGGAACCAAAAATGGTTCTTCTATGGCATCGCTGTGAAGAACCTTTTAAAGCACCGTTATTTTTAAGAGTGTATTCAAAACCTTTTCAACAATAACTGAGATTATGCTGGAGAGTCTAGTCCTAAAAGAAGTATGAACATTTTACTATGATACAATTATATGTCTACAAATAGTGAATAATGACCCCACAAAGTCACTGTCTATTACTTTTCAAGGGAAATAATAGTGGAAATGTTCAATAGCCAAAACTAGCAAGAAGTATTTATATATGAATAGGTATAAACTAATTAAACAACCATACTTTCAAATTATATTTGAAGATTGCTGAACTTCGCTACCGCGCTGACCCCTGTGTCAGGAGGGGCAAGTTAAGGGTTTTTAAGTCTTTTTTCCTATGTATATTTTAAGCCACTGTATGAAATAAAAGTGTTTCCTTTTAATAGAGGGGGAATGTGAGGGTGGGTGTGGCTGAAACCCAAAGAGTTTTGGGGAAAAGATATCTGTTTTCTGCACGTGTGTGATGAGGAGGTTCTAAATGAGTTGAAGTGCCACTGTTTGTAAATAATTTTGGGCATGCCACCAGAGAAAAGAGTGAATTCACGTGGTATTGTGTAGTCTTAAAGCCTTTTGGTTGTGTTAATAAATTAAAAACAATTTTTTTTGATTGAAGTTATGGTGGTGTGTTGTCTCCTGGGCACCAGACCTTAATGGCAAGAATTAAAGGTGGGGGCAGCGAGCCCATCAAATAGGCAAAATATTACAATACCTACATTTGTTTTCCATTGATTCATTTTATACATGCAAAAAGCAGCATAAACAACAGAATGTGAGGATTCATATGGTCATGCACCTGCAACAATCTGTAAATGGAAAAACATAAAGCTATATATAAAAGACATAAATAGGCCTTTATGCGAAATACATTTTTCTAAATAAATAATGAATTACTGCTGCATTGTGGTCACTACAGTGGACAGCTATTTGGAGGCCATTTTGAACCATTTAAGATGTAGCATCATGTCCCAAACACCAACTGGTGAACCCCCAAAGTGCGGTCTACAGTTCCATTTAATTATGTTTGTATCTTTTGTTTGTTCTGAGAGATAACATAATATGTTCAGAATGGCAGCAGGAAAAGGCGTGCACCATGTGCCACAGGAGTGAGTGTTAAATTATTTTATTCTCAGAAAACCAGACAGGTACAAAAAAAAAAAAAAATCAGCTAAATAGGATGTAAGAAATACTTTCATTGTCACGGTTGTAGTCGTGTGCGAGGAATGAAGCAGGAGGAGAGTGGAGATCCAATATCCTGTGATAGAAAAAAATCTGTCCACTTCTTTATTTTTTATATTTTATTAAAATTATGATATAATTTACACTTGAATGGTTTTATTGAACAGAAATATTAAATATCTTTCAGATTTTGTCATTTAATTCAATGCTTATAGTCTATGTTTAATAATTAGGTCTTATAAAACTGTAAGCATGAGTACATGTACACTGTACGAGTGCAGATAGATGTGTTCATAATTGTGTTCGAGTGTGTGGTGGGAAGGTGTGTGATTGTATTTGCGCTCACCTGTGTATGAATATGAATGATTAATGCACTTTTGAACTAAAAAAAGGGTGCTTTAATGTTAGCAACATGAACAGGGACGCTGGTTCTATCATGTGACAACACATTTATTGAGTTAAAGAGTTTTTAACAATTATTAAAGATAACTGTCGATATAGAATTTATGTGGAAAAAGATTGTATCGACACATGAGAAATTTGATTGATAAATGGCATTTCTGTCAGCTATATCGGTAAAAAGGTTTGAAGCGCTATTTTATTTATTTATTTATTTATTTATTTTTAACAAAAAAATCTTTGGAAGGAAACCTGCTACTGATATACGTGGCCTGTGCCTCATTGTCTGCCATAAATTGCCTGGTTTTACAGATGAGGCTTAAGCTATAGTCCCAGTCTAAAATGCATTATTGTGCTGCTTTAACTGAAAGCATCTTGCTCTGGCATATCTATGTGTAAAATGTGTTAGATTGTATACAGTTTCTGGTTTGCGATGGCAATGCTCCACTATTCACTGCAAGGCTCAAAATGATCCTGCTTAGAGCCCCCAGATGTACAGGGCCGGCCCTGCAGAGCTGTCTGCACTCTATAGCTCTTGCGGTACTTTGATTTTAAAACGGATCTTTCTGCACAGCACCGCTTCAAGGCGGGGCCCTAGGTGACTGCCTATATCGCCTGTTGGACAGGCCGGCACTGCTTACAGTAGCACTCAACACTGATTACTTTTGGACTTTCAAAATCCTTTGTCACTTAAATTAAGATTATAACAAGTAAGGGATAATATACATCTTTCTTATTGTGATACCAAGTGGCTGGGTGTAAAGTATCCCACTTATTACACAGCTGCTTGCCACAAAAATAAATAATTCGACATGAAACACTGATCTGAATTGAAATATTTGAACACAAAGCTTCCATGAAGAATTCAGTTGATAGCAAGCTGCAAGTTCAAAATATACAGATATTTTAACAATACAGTGCAGTCAGACCACTTTTATTACACAACATTTTACCACATAAATAATTAAGTACAGTACTAGTTTAGTTATCTTATAATCCATTACAGTGTACAAAACAAAATGGCAGCAGTTGCGTTTGTATGAAACAATAGAGTGAGTCCACCATACCAGGATGACAGAATTAAAAAATTGTAGACATAATATTGAATGAGTTTAGCTAACCAAACACAAAGCTTCCACTAAGAAAAACTATCAAGCGCAAAGCACCACCTGAAGTTGCCTGGATGAGTGTGTGTTATTAGCTTTTACCAGTTGTTATTTGGAAATAAAATACCTTGGAATGTCACGACTGACCAATCAGAATCAAGCATTCCACAGAGCCGTTTAATACTTTCATTTACAGCACAGACACCACAAATTCAGACTTAACACCTTTTATTTACTTTGAAATCATTCTGAGGTTAAATACAGATTTGAAATCAAATGTTTGCATAGTTATGACAGGAAACACTGGCATCTAACAATGCCTTGGAAAAAACTATTTATCTTAAAATTAAAAAAAAAAAAAAGTATATGCATAGGAAATAAAACAGTTATGGAATAAGCATGTGTCCTGTTCTGTGTCCTAAACTCCCGAAACATTGGTGTCTCATTTTAGAGCAGTCAATGCAATTTATGAAAAAAGTCAACAAAAACTGTGTGTGTGTGTGTGTGTGTGTGTGTGTGTGTGTGTGTGTGTGAGAGAGAGAGAGAGAGAGAGAGAATCAGATGTAACCCCTTTGTAATCATGAACATTTTTCAAAAGTAACTGTAATTGAATTAATTACACTTTTTTTATCATTAACGTTTATTTTGTAATTAAAATACGTCATTCCGTTACATATAACTGTTACTAGTTATTGTTAATGTAACTAGTTACTCCCCAACACTGGAAGACGGTCATGAAGAAATGCATTCGTTTCTACAACATGATACTGTCACACCCCTGTGGACTGTTTATGTTGGTTTCTGCCTCTTGTGCCCATATTTGGTTGTTCTGTTTCCTGGCCTCGTTTAATCATCATTAGTTAACCTTGTATAACCTGTGCCTTAATTACGTTCATCTCAATCACCTGTCTTTATAAGTTGCATTCAGTTCAGTGTTTGTCGTCCGGTCTTGTCAGTGTATGCATGTATCTACCTTCCTGCTGTGGATTTACCTGTTTTGGAATTACCTGTGGAATATAATAAAGACTTTATCTTTGACCTTCATCTTTGTTCGCCCCTCTCTCACATGATACGTGACAGATATCCAGCAGAGATGCCATCGTGAATGCGTTTTTTAAAATTAGTTGTACAGTATATGGTAGTAGTAATATTATCAAAATGTATAATTATTTGTAATACTACAGTTGGGGTACTCGGACTCGAGTTATTAATGTAAATGAAGTCGGTTTTGTCTAAAGTAAACCTGAACAGTTGTGAGAAATACTAATGCGTCAAAATATTTGATCTGTGCATCAGATCTTAAAGCGACAGCAGCGAAAACCTGCAGCCGCCGACCACGTCATAAATATCAAACAATGAAAGAAAAAGAAAGTCACTCACTTGACTGAATCACTTATTAACTTTAATACAGTGAAGATTTTGCAGTGTTTTATTTTAACATTTATTACTGCAAGAAATGTCTGTAGTCTGTTTCTGTAATAGCCTTTGTATAGACCTACATAAAAAACAAATATATATATATATATATATATATATATATATTAAAAAGATTCTATGTTTTAAAAATATTATTTCATTTGTATTTTTGATTAATATATTTATTTATCTTTTTTTTTTTTGTAAGTAAATGGCCTACTTGCAGTGTTTACTTGTCTTCAGTAAGCTTGATAATGTTTTACTTACATTAGTTGATTAGTTTTTGCTGTATTAAAATTAGTATTATTTTTTTTTTAAACATGGTTGCAGTTTCCAGCTTCAAAGAAAAATAATTTTTCTAATATCTTTGCAGCAATAGTTTTAATGGGTCCAAAACCACCTTGGGTGTGCATGCTTTTCTAATAATTCAACGGTACATCATCATTTTTTCTTTATATAATGTAATGTATTGATATTAATGTAACTATAAATGCATTCAAAAATAAAACAGTGTGAGTTTGCTGTGACTTATGGAAAGTATATGTAGGGCTTTATACACAGTGTGTAACATTGTAAAGACTAGGTTTATCCCTCATAGCCTCATTTTTATCCAAGAAAAAAAAAAGTCATATAAAACCCAAAACACACACAGCCACAATCAGAAATAAAAGAGGTGCATTTTCTGCTCTTAACCCTTTAATTGTCACCGTCCACTCAGTGGGAAGTTTATTTCATCGTATTACAAATACAGTAAATCCTAATCTAATCATGGCAAACTATACATCGTCGGAAAGGTCTAAGACTCCTAAATAGATATTTACCATATTTTGTGTTACAAAGTATGTAGGAAAAGTAATAGATTAATATGTGTCAAGAGTGTAACTTAAAACATCTACATCATAACATGAGTTCTGACCTACAAAAGACTTTCTTTGTTGCCTTTTTCCGTAACACGCTTTAGAAATCATATATCAGTTCAAAACTTAACATCTCAAAATTCATCCTTTGAAAGGCATTTTAAAATCAGACAATGCATTACCACAGAAAATGTACATCAAAATCATGTTGCAAAATGTTTTCATTCATGAATTATAAAAATTTAAGTCTGGATAGTGCATTTTTAACAGTTAAAGGGTTAAGGTCACCAAGATACCTACTCCTTTACCCCCACCCTTGAATTTATACATTTACTATTTCAGTGAATAAAGTCAGGTCCCACCCTATAATTTATCACATTCTAAAACCTGTTTCACTCTGAAATACAGTATGTCAGCATAGGTCAGCCAAAACTTCTGTTACATGACATTAAGTTTGCTAAGCAAAGCATGGACAATTATGAGATGTCTTGAAATCAAAACTCAAAATGGCAAGATCCACCAGAGGTTTGCTTTTCTTACATTTCAACTGACATTGCATTTTTCTAGTTGAAAAAGTTTACAAACAGGGGTCCCCAAACTCGGTCCTGGTCCTTGCCTCAACACACCTGCCAGGGGGTTTCTGGTATGCCTAGTAAGAGCTTGATTAGCTGGTTCAGGTGTGTCTGATTGGGGCTGGAGCTAAACTCTGTAGGACCCTGGCCCTCCAGGACTGATTTTGGGCACCCCTAGGTTAAAACAGTGTTAAGATACAGATCAACAGTAGTGTTTCCTTGGACTCGGACTCGACTTAGGTGGACTCAAACCCAACACTATGTAATACAAATGACAAAATAGGCTATTTAGTGGTAATAGAAACTTGTAAAAATGTGAAATTTTATTAGTAATAGTGGTGTCATTACTTTATTATTAAATACATAATTATTAGTTTATATATTGTATATAGTTATTCATTATTACCCTTGTGTGTGTATATATATATCCATTATTATAATAACAAATGCAACACTTTAAATCTGAAATAAAATATATTTATTCATCAATTGATGTGTTTGTAATCCTTCCTTCATTTTTTAGCTGCAGAAGTTTGTCTTTAAGAATTATGTTGTAAAGCTCCTGATTTTCCTTCTCCTTCTTGATTTTATCAATTTCTATCTGCAGTTTTTCCTTCTGTAACTGCAGGACCTCTCTCTGCAGGTGCAACACTTCATCTCTTGCAGCGGCTGGTGGACAGGGTGTTTGCGTTTTTCTGGAATACACAAGTTTTCTGTGAAATTAAGAAATAGATCAAAATAATAGATGCAGTTCGATGTCTAATTAAGAATTGTGTTTTTAGTCTTAAACCAGTGGTGTAGTGGTGCCTGGAGAAGTGGGTTTTCTCTGTATTAAACACTTTTACTATAATAAAACCATGGTTAATTTTCATAAGGTTATATAATGTTTTCTCACTCTTTTACTGGCTCAGCTTCACTTTCCAAACTGCCAGAGATGCCAGCCAGGAGCACTCCAAGGATGTCTTGCACCATCTTCGTACAGATTGACAGCTCAGCAGGGGGCGGTCCTTCACCTGTGGATTCAGATTGCATTTTAAAATAACCTTTCTTTTACCATATTCATCCAGAAGGATACATTTTTCCTCCTCTGTCCAATTTAGTTTTCTTTTTTGTCTTCCTTTTCCCTTTCTTTATCAATCTTTTCTTCATCTGTTGTTTGCGTGAACTAAATTTATACACTGTAGCATATCTATGGAGACAATAAAATTTCATAACGGCAAAACATGGGCTGTTGTCGTAAAATACTTAGCGATTTATGTTTAAGGTGTTTAAGGAATTATATGTAACACCCTTAAGTCATTCCCTTAGGTTCCCTTTGATTAACTTTTTTTAATCCAGTTCAAATGTTGACTACTATATAACCCACCCCAATTCAACCTTGTTGCAGTAAACTTAGCTAACCCAATACAAACAATGTGCATTTCCAATTGTGAAAATCACCTTTCTACAACATTAGCCCACCAAACACTGAAAATAGACACCCAAAATTGACAAACTAACCTCCTTGTAGAAGCTTGACATTAATGGGATCTGAGAAGGGTCCGTCTCCTACAGAGGTGAAAGCCAGGACTCTGATGGTGTAGGTCTCGGAGGCCACCAGACTATCAATGGTGGTGATCATGCTGTCCTGTACGTTGTGGATGTGCCACATGCTCATTGGCAGAGAGGGGTCCATGGTGTAGTAGACCCGATAACCCTTGATCTGTCCATTGGGCTCCTTGGGTTCATCCCAGCGTACCATCATTGTGTTCTGGGAGATGATACGGGCTTGGATGTTGTGTGGCGGGCTGGCGGGAGCTTGCTCCCCAGTCCTAGCCTCTGCTGGTTCACTGGGTGGGCCCTGGCCGATAGTGTTGAAGGCTGACACGAGGATCTCGTAATTGGTGTTCGGAGAAAGTCCTCCAATGCTGTAGCGAGTGGTGGTGATGGAGTCCACAGTGTCAAACTTGCTCTTGGGAGATTTGACGCGATACTGGATGATGTAGTAGGAGACGGGCTTGGGGTTGCCACTGTCCCAGGTGATAGTGATACTGGTGGCGGTCGTTTCGGTTACGACTGGAGTACCTGGAGATTTTGGCAAGGCTGCAGTGGGGATAAGAGAATACCGCAGATGTAAACACATGGGACTAGACACTATTTGAAATACTTGCTTTGACCAAAGATCCTTTGAGTGACCTCAACGGATTCTTACACTTGACAATGATCTGGGAATTAGCCTCGATGATGCCCAGGCTGCTCATGGCCACACAGGTGTAGGTTAGCCGACTCCTGGATGTCGTTTAACTCCAGAACGTTCCTGCCCACTGGCATCTCGTCCTCAGGCGTCAGGTCCTCAGAGTTAAGCATCCACTTGACGTAGGGCATGGGTGAGCCGACGGTGGCGCAAGTGATGATAACGCTACCACCCGGCATGATCTCTTGGGTGGCGGGGGGCATGATGGAGAAACGTGGGGGCACGCGACGAACTGCAAAGAGCGGAGGTATGATGACAAGAAAAAGAGAAAGGTAATGACACGCCGATGAAAATGAGCCTTTCTTTAGAATGCACATGATAATGTCTAAAGAGAGGACAACAATTTTTTAAAAAAAGAATGAGATTAAAACTTCACAAACATTTTGGTTTATACAACTTAAAATAACGATAAAGTAACTAAATTAACAGAACTGCTTCATTAACAATATAGACTGACATTAAAGCAACAAGGTCCAAGGACCAAAATCTATTATGAGTTTATCATCTTTAAAACTTGACTTGTACCTAGAGTAAACAAACGAAAAGCATGCATTACTGTTAAAAAGTAGAAAAGCTTTACCGTGTGAACAGAAAATACTCTTAGAAGAGTGCAAAAAAACTAAACATTTTTGCTTTTTTTTTTTTTTTAGTCTACCTGTGCTAAAGAAACCTTAAGTACGTATGACTGTATGGATGCACTGTTACAGAAAATCGATTACAAACTGACCAAATAAGGGCACATGATTGCTAGTCTATTATGATGACAGCGATGCACCTCAACTACTGAGATGCCAAACCTACACAAGAGAAAAAAGATGAAGGATCTGTTGGGGGATCGGGTTGGATATGAGTTATGGAAGAGATGGAGTTGGCCAGATTGTGCAACAGGCTTTTTTCATAGCCTGTCTGGTATGTTCATTCTTCGAAACCTTGCTATTTTGACACAAAACAATGGACACTTCAATGACTTCAAATACAGACTTAGGCAGTTGCCTTCTAAGGCAACTTACTAAAGACCCAACTCACAACTGTTTCCAATTGAGTCTGATGTAAATATTGGGTAAAGCAGTACATTTTAAAGTAGACTGAAACATCTTGAATGAAATTATTGCATAAATGTTCCACTTTTGACCTTTTGGGTGGATTTTGGGATTGACCTTTTACCAGAAGGATACATGAAATTGTATCTTAACACTTCGTACTAGGCACTGGGTGTTAGGTGTACAATTATACATCTAGGTAGTTCTCTTGCCAGGTTTTGGAACAACGCAATAGACTTACAATGTAAAATGTAGAATTGTGCCAAACTTTACAGTTTGGTTTCCCCAAAAATCATCAAGGCTACTGCCTTACTGATGTCGTTGGATGTAAAATGACAATGAAACAGGAAGTAGGGTGGTGCTAGGTGTGTCCTAAGATGGCGGGTGGTGAGGGGGTCATTTAAATTTGGCAGGAGGAAAAAGGAAAGACAGAGGGACAGCACTGGGTGCTGGGGCAAGCAAACCAATACAAAAAAGAAAATGAACAACCCCACATAGACACAACAAGGACAGGAACAACAGGTAAAACAGGGCACAAGGCAGAACAAAACCTATGCTGCAAGACAGCAGACAAGCAACAAAATGGTGGTGGGACAGAGACAGAAGGGAAATAACACAGTGAGTGAGAGATGGGAATTGGGGCAAAGAGGAGACTGACCCTGGGCCAACTGGAGTAAAAGCATGTTGTTTGGATTCTCACACATTGGGGCTTAAAATATATGTTTAATCTCTCTATATCTCCTTGGGCACAACAGCCATGGAGAGCATGGAGTCATGAAATTGTAATTAAACATCACTGAAACTTTAACAGGAATGTTGAGTGTTGGTGCTAACATTTAGAATTGTTTTTGAAAAGAAACATTACTAGTTACTTACAAGTTAGTTAAGTACTTTTAAATTTAGAAATACTGTTATAGTTAAAGCAAAAGACTCAAAAGGTTACATTCTAAATTCTGCATCTGTGCCTTACAGCAGTATAATTAAATATGAACTATTCACAGTTTCAGAGAGCCAGTGTGATGGATGACCACGATTGGTATCCAGTGAGTGAAAATCACATCATAACTCAGTCCATTTCATAATCATTGTGTAAAACAAGATCAAGTTAACTTTATGTCATTAGTTTACAAATTTATACTGTTCATAATATTTAACAGTGTATCAATAGATTTCATATAGAATTTATCAATTTTTTTTTACTTTTATTTATGTATTTATTTTAAGTTAAAATAGTAGTTTATTTTTAGGAAATTTCCAGGTTCAGTTAAAGTTAAGCTATATCCATAGCATTTGGAAGCATAATGATGATTTCCATTAATTTTTTTTTTCATTATTATTATTATTATTTATTTATTTATTTATTTAAACAATGTGGCTAAACTTAAAATAGTGTGCAATTTTAATCCAAAAAAAGTTTTTTCCCTAAATTATTTTCATTAGTAACCAACATCGGGGTTACAGGGAGAGGGGGCGGAGAGCGGAAATGCTGTAGGTGACGTCAGACGCGGAGACTTGGCGGAAAAACTGAATGAACAGCGAGGACAGCGAGGAAAATTTGGAAACTCTCCAGGAATACATCGACTGGTGCTTCGACGCTATAGTCATGAAGAAAAATCAAAATGCATGTTCCCCAGTCAAAAGCGAGACGCCGTCTTCCAAAAGAAGTCGCCCGGCAGACTCGCCTGAAACAACATCGCCGACGGGTAAAAGCTTTACCGACATCCTGGATTCAATCGACAAGCGGTTGTCCAGCTTCGACGCGAGGTTGTCCCTGGTTGAAATCCTGCACCGCGAATTCAAATCCTTGAGGGAATCACTGGAATTCAGCCAGCAGCAGGTGGAAACACTCGCTGCCGAGAACGCATCACTACGAGACTCGGTCAAGTCTCTAACTGAGAATGTGACCCATCTAAGTGA